>BHFT01000389.1:0-49982 GCA_004320025.1 Laticauda laticaudata
TGTTCCTTTCCATTGTTGTCCGCTCTGTTTATGCAAATTTGGGGCACTTTTGAGAGTGGATAACAACAGATTGAACATTTTCTCGTCCGCTGTGTCCTTTTTACATACTTTTTGCATCGATCGGCCTATGTGACAGGCCCTTTAAGTTGAGCACTACCTGTATCTATTCGCCATTACTGACTGCGTAGATATAATATTTTTCTGAAAAACACTAAACTTGGGTTCAAAAGAAGCCTGGCTGGCAGCTCATAAGTATGAATCGAAAAGGTGAGATGAAGGGGTAGAGGACTGTGGGGCTTAAGTCTTTGAGAAGTCTAACACCCAGAAATAACCAAGGAATGGCTGTAGAGAGCAAACATGCTGCAGCTGGCTTTGGCTTCATGCACTGCTTGACCTAGACATAGTAACAGTCATAGCTTTGGTACCTCCTATTATCAAAACCACAATGCAAAACAGCATAGTACTACCCCCGGTCTCTTCTGTCCAAAAACAAGGATATATATAATCGTGCTGACTAGCACGAGGAGCTGCAGAAACTGAAGAAGCAGGAAGTTCGGCCTAGAAACATGGTTCATAGTTAATTTGAGATTAGTGGTGTTTCTGTGCATGTCTTTATTTAACAAAAACAGTTAAATAAAATAAAAATGAAATCACTTGTCAGTGGAGGTAGCAGAAACCCTTTAATGCACCCCAATGCACTTACCATGGCTGGCAGAACTCACCCAGCCCTCTTTTCTGCCCACAGCAGCCTATAGTGACCAAAAAAGCTGGGCAGATCTCTGACATGAACTATACCATCAACCAAATTGTGTGTGAAACGTACCAGATTGTATCCCTGGTGAAAATTGTTTCAGGAGAAGACAGAAAACACCATTTTAAACACGGGGAGACCAAAGCACTATCATAGGGATATGATGGAAAAGAGAGCTTGTCAGGGCATGTCATGAAGTGGGAAGAAGCCAAGCGAGAGACCAAACTGCAGTGGCATTTCCCCTGTTCCTCTTCTTTCAAGGCAGGGTTAAAAGGAATGCTCTTTTTCTAACTTTATGTACTTTTAAACCGACTCCTTTTGGCTGATTGAGAAGGTAAAGTGGGTTCAGAAGAATAACCAGCTGCTGAATCTTACAGAATTTTAGAAGTTTCTTAATGCCCACTTTTTCATGAGGGATAGAGAAATACAATCACCATTATTTTTGGATTGTCACAGAAATTAAACATATTTTGAACAATAAAAGCTTTCAATAAAATAAAAAGTAAAGAGATCTACTTTTAATGAGTTGGATGTAGACTAGGTTTCAAGTGTGGGTAGATTAATCCAGTGTTTTGTACTACAATTATTGTCATATCAGCTCCTTTTTGTTTCCTAATAATTGTCTCACTGTGTGCTTTCAACAGGTTGGTGGAACTCCATATTAAGGAGCTTGCAAAAAATAATATGCTGTTACTCCCCAGCCCATAAGAACATGTAGCACAGCATACCACAATACTTATTTGCTTATAATTGTAAATATGTGTGTTGTGGTTCAGGCATCAGGCTGAAAACTGAGAGATGGTGAGTTCTAGTCTATGCACAAAACCAGCAGAGTGACCTTGAACCAGTCACTCTCTCTTAGCCTTAGGGAGGAAGCAAGGGTAAACTACTTCCAAAAAACCTTGTCAATAAAATTACAAGGATTATATACACCACCCACCCACCCTCCCACACGCTATATTAATTTCTAAAGCCATCTATTTGTCAATAATTCTGGGTAGCTTGCAAATAATCAAAAATAGTTGATATCAATACCAGTAATAACCACAGAAAAGACGGTTCTGAGTGGATGGAGACAGAATTAACTGCACCAAAAGTAATAGGTTAACTGTCATAGAGTGTATAGTGGTGCCTGTAGCAACTGCCAGGTCTATAAAGCTCTGTTAAGAGAGGGTTGTTGATGAGTCAGTAGGAGTGGGGAGTGTTGTTTCAAAAGGTAGGTGTGGTGTATAGCCTTGCTTTGTTATCTCTGGGATATTCTGCTTCAAATATCCATTTCATGCATCGCTTTACTCTTTAAAGGCTTTCAGGGGAGGAGAATTTGAAGCATATATTTGGGTTGCCTTTTCAGTCTGAAGACAGAGTGACCCTTTTTGGTTAAGTGGTATTTTTTGAAATAGATTTCACAGCCCAAAGTGCTACTTGAGGATGGGAAAACATCTCAGAAAAGTTGTTTTCAAGGAAGTTGGTAGAAAGAATGCTACACATGGCTGGTTTTATTCATCAGTTTTATGAATTGTAAGGCTCTTGAAATCTTTGGATGAAGTGTTATACAAATAGTTGTAGGAGCAAGACATAACACATTCCAGAGAGAGAATATGTATTATTTAAAATCATTGCCTGAAGAACAAGCATATTTTCCTTTGTAATCACAGCATAATTGAACATGTAAGGTAGAGGAGAACACACATTTCTTGGGAGAAAAATGCAAGGAAAATGCTGTGACTCTATGCAGCCGAATAAACTGGAACTGTTATTGTGTTAAAAGTAGTACTGAAATATTCACTAGGAATAGTTTTGCCTTATGTTCAGCACAGAATCACAGTTCCCATCAGCCCCTTCCTCTGTAGTGAGATGTTACAGAAAGTGTAGCCCAAAACAGTAAGCATCAAAATTTGCTATCGCATGAAAATAGTTACAAAATAGTTCTGATAAAGATGGATTTTCAAAGTCAGAGTTTAAAATGCTTATATGAACTTCACAATTTATACACAAGTCAGCTTCTGAAGGAATAAATGAACATTCCTCTGCAGAATAATCCTTCCAGTTTATAAAATCTGCCATTGTTCTTTATTCCAGCATTAAATAGACTTCTTGAATTCTTTCTCCAGTGTATTTAAATGAATGTAATGCCACAAAGTTTCCATAACCGAGAAACTTGTTAAATACTGGTATCACTGAATTATCAAACCTATTATTTTACTGTAGACTCTATGAGTGTTACTTGGAAATTATTTCTGTTAAGAATGCAATGTGTATTAATGCTAGGAACCAGTGTTCATAACTTCATCAGTTTGTAGCATCTGCAAACTATAGCATTTCTTTAGCCTGTGGTGATCAAAGCAGAACCTCCACAGATCTACTTCTCAAAACTGATCATGTGGAAATATAGACTTCTGCTTGTGGTTGAGATAAATGTTTCCCAGAAGCAAGCAATCTATTCCCCGTTTACTTAAAAATAAAAAAAGATGCATTCATATGCAAATTCTGAATGATAAACTGGTAATGGAGGGTAAGCTTCTGTTGTTTTACCCCAGCATGTCCCTTGATACCCTTTGAATTTACGGTAAGTAGTAAAAAATACCTGCCATGGCAGAATTTAAAATATTAAATAAAGAGCTCTTTATTCCAGTAACCTGACTTTGAATTTGCCATTTGAAAGAAATTTTCTACAGTTCTCATGGATCAGTAAAGTTATTACAATTCATGGCTTTATGGTATCCATCCAAGGACTGTAAAACTTTATAACCTTGGATAATTGTAAATTATTCTGGAAAAACTATAGCTACAACAAAATGTGCATTCCAAATATCTACAAGAATCCTCCTTTAGAAAAATTATTCAATTTGTTTGAAGAATTACCTTTAACCCATGTGCTGTCCAGATAGTATGATACTGTCTGGACAGCACAACCCATATTTATTTCATTCTTTGCAAGCAAAGCACAGCAAAGCATGCATACATACACATGCACACACACACGTACACACATAAATCCTTTCTCCCTCTCCATTTGCAGATAGCGTGGGAAAGACACAGTCTACTGGTATCTAACCCGGGGATTTAGGCTGTTCATCTGTTTTCTCCCATGTGATGGATGTGTCCACTTGGAAAGAAATGGAGGTGGCACTGGTTAATTTTGACAACACTGAAGAAATAATGGAAGAGCCTTGTTTTTCAAGTGATCTCAATGCTGCTGAGCAACTGCACAAAGGGCATTCCAGCTGTGCCAGCCTTCTGTCTAACTGGAGAATACTCATCAACAATGAGAACACCAACAATGAGACCATATTCTCCAAATTTTCTGCTGAGTTCTGTGACCATTTGGGGGCAGAGAACGGGGGCATGAATGAGGGTGACCAGAGGGTAATAATCAACATTGCTGGGCTGAAATTTGAGACTCAGCTAAAGACACTTCATCAGTTTCCAGATACCCTACTTGGAGACCCTGAGAAAAGAATACATTATTTTGATTCCATGAGAAATGAGTACTTCTTTGACAGAAATAGGCCCAGTTTTGATGGAATACTGTACTATTATCAGTCTGGGGGTAAAATTCGGAGACCAGCTAATGTTCCTATAGACGTTTTTGCTGATGAGATCACTTTCTATGAACTTGGTGAAGAAGCGACGGATCAGTTCAGAGAAGATGAAGGCTACATTAAGGATCCTATCACCCTTTTGCCATCCAATGATTATCATAGACAGTTTTGGTTGCTCTTTGAGTACCCTGAAAGCTCAAGTGCAGCCAGGGGTGTGGCTTTGGTCTCAGTTTTGGTCATTGTCATTTCTATCATTATTTTCTGTGTGGAGACCTTACCTGAATTCAGAGATGAGAAGGAGCTAAAGCATGAAAGTAATAATGTAACCAAAGCTGTTATGGCATCTAATACTTTCACAGATCCTTTCTTCATGATAGAAACTGCTTGCATCATTTGGTTCTCTTTTGAACTACTTGTCAGATTCATTGTTTGCCCCAGCAAAACCGAGTTCTTCAAAAATATTATGAATATCATTGATATTGTATCCATCATTCCATATTTCGTGACACTTACTACCGAGTTGATTCAACATAGTGAGTTGAATGGCCAACAGAATATGTCTTTGGCCATCCTCAGGATTATTCGCCTGGTCAGGGTATTCCGCATCCTTAAGCTTTCTCGGCATTCCAAGGGGCTACAAATCTTAGGACAGACCCTCAAGGCCAGCATGAGGGAACTTGGCTTGCTCGTCTTCTTTCTCTTCATTGGAGTCATATTGTTTTCTAGTGCCATCTTCTTTGCAGAGGTGGATGAACCACAGTCACATTTCTCCAGCATACCTGATGGCTTCTGGTGGGCTGTGGTCACCATGACGACTGTTGGCTATGGAGACATGTGCCCTACCACCCTGGGGGGAAAGATAGTGGGGACTCTGTGTGCTATAGCAGGGGTGCTCACCATTGCACTCCCTGTGCCAGTCATTGTGTCCAATTTTAATTATTTCTACCACAGGGAGACAGAAAACGAAGAAAGACAAGTCCTGCCTAGAGAGATAGAAAAAATACTAACTAGTGCAGTCACAGGGAATGGGAGTATAGATTCCCTAAATATCACAGATGAAAACTTTTCTCAAGAAAAGAAAAAAAAGTATTGAATAATCACACCTTGACAAAATTAAGGGACACTGACTAATCGACTGACTACTATATCATGCCCACACTGTGTAACTCTTCTCCCCTCTCTTTATATCACATAATTTTGGTTTTCAAGACATTTATTTTTACTTTCTGATTTCCTGTTACATTCTTAAATAAATAGGTTTCCATTTCTGTCACTTAACATTCTGATTCTTTTTTGTACACTATCACTCTGGATTTTTCCTTGGTTACTTTGATATCAGTGGCTTTCTAATATAAGAATCCGTGAATTGTGTATAATTTCTTTTCAAAAACATGCTACCTTGCAATGCTGCCTGAATTTCACATGTTCAGGAGGACCCTTCTTTTAATAACTGCTAGTCCAGATGGAGCAGATGGAAATATCTGGAAGAATTACTACAGTGCCAAAGTTGAACTAATAAAGGCAACTGAGTGACACAGCATGTTGACTGACTGACACAGCATTTTCAATGAACTGTTTCCTGTTGTTTCTTCTTAGTCTTTCACTGCTACTGATGTAACCTATACTTAGTCTTTAGTATGAATAAATAAATATTTATCATGGTCTTGGCAATAATAATAATAATAATAATAATAATAATAATAATAATAATAATAATAATAATAATAATATAACACTTGATTGACACCTAGGATGCTGGCAGCAACCTGTGCCAGTGCCAGTCAATGATATATGTGATACATTTTTAAATGTTCAGTTGACTGAGTTTCATGTTTAATGAATAAAAGAGATAATAATAATAATAGTAATAACATCCCAGGTGTTTGGGAAGAACTCAATATGTGGATAAAAATGCAAAATCCAGATTAAACATCTGGCAGAACAAAAATATAAACATAATTACTGATGAAATAATTGAGATCATATGTAGGGTTTAGTCTTACATATTCTTAAGTGTTCTCACTAAAACGAGTGAAATTGGTTAATTATCATCTTAATGATTTCAATGAACCTTTTCAAAGCATTAGTCCAGCCTAATGTATAATGTTTTTTAATGCAAATAAAATTGAGGTGGGCTTTGATCATATTAGTGAGGTCACCATGCTGCTTTTTTTATCTCCTGCCTGTTGCAGAACCAGGTGGAGGATAGGTGCAGACATTTAGCCTATAGCCCACCACACTCATTCCAATCTGCTTTTCTCAGTCAGTCCACAGTCTCGACTGCTGTCCTTGTTTCTGCTCAATTATTTGAGTCATCTAGCCATTGCTTCTCAGGTTACAATTTTACACATTTCTATCTCTGGAATTAATTGAGTAGACATGTATACGGTCATGCTGTCAATCAATTATAGACCTCTTTTTTCATGCAGTATACATACAAACTGTTTTACATGTCATTTCACATTTTCCTTCCTCTTTGGAGGAAAATACGTGTAAGTTCCATAAATGTGAAGTCTTCAAACAACAAAAAACATTGAACATTTGCATGCGGCCAAGCAGAATTAATATTAAGAAAAAATTAAAAAGTTGTTTCAATCATGCACATTTATCACTGAAATAGAGAACCACATTTGTCATTTCTTGACAATGAGTCATGTTCATTTAAGTCAGATGAACACATTGTAAAATCAGCATGGAAGTAATCGTCTGTGATCGTCAGAAATAAAATAAATTCTAAAGGGCTGTATGAAAAGCCTTTGTAGCCACTTCCTTTTAGTCCCTTAATCTATTTCTTTAATTGTGCCATCATCATTTATTTAACTTCAGTGAATACTTACTATGCTTTAATGTTGTCTATTCTTACTTGTAACCAATTTAAGTAAGCACAGTGTTTTGACAGGTTCTTCAAAGTTCTGATTCTTCTAAGTTCTGACTTTAAGCTGTTTTGCTGATTATAGAATTGTAAAAGTGGATAAAGCATGATTAAATTCAATGAACAGCTGTGAAAAAAAAATACTTAGGATAGTGACATCCACACTTCAACTTTGTTATACTGATCCAGATAAATGTCTTATCTATAGAAACTCCATCTTAAAAGGTCAATAGAAATATTTGTTATTCAGATAAATTCACCAATGCATCTGCCACAGAATGCTTCCTTTACCCAAACACATCATAAATAAATCTGCAAGGCAGATACATCCAGAAATGGTGGCAACATAACCATCTGTTCTTCTGATTTTCTGGGATTTTAGGTAGGCCATTGCCTACCAATGCAGAAGAACAGAAGAATAAACCCATGAAACACTGCAAACCTGACCTCTACATTAGAAAAATGCAAAAAAATTGAGTTTTTCCAAAAGTAACAACATAATCGTATAACTAAGGACAACCACCATGAACAAATAAACAGTGCTGAATTTCACATACAGAGTAGCATCAAGAGAACCATTATTAAATAACCGCTTGAAGCAAAGAGTAGGATGATGGAGAGGCAAATAATCAACCCCCTTCACACACACACACACACACACACACACACACACACAAAGAGAGATGGACTTAAACTGAGGTCTCACATANGAGGCAAATAATCAACCCCCTTCACACACACACACACACACACACACACACACACACACAAAGAGAGATGGACTTAAACTGAGGTCTCACATAATCTTTCAGCTCTGGGCCTGTTGACATGCTTTCCAGACGGCAGTAGTGATGGTGACTGCAGCCTTAGTCTAAAGGAAAGTTTCGAAAATCAAATCAGAGGAAACAACACTCATGTGGATCAGACTTCTGACCATCATCCACCTAGTTGCTATCTTTGTAATTTCTCCGTCAGGCAAGGAAAAAGGTGTGCTTTCCATGTCAGGGTCTCAAGACATGTGTCAGAAATATGGTTGTTTCCTGGACTACATACAGGCTGACTTCAATCGGAACTGGGGGTTCCAATGGAGAAAGTAAGAGAGAACAACCAGGTATGGAATATTGGCAGGATGCTAAATGTTGCCCATGTTTCATTTTTTAATTTTGTTTTCAGTGCATTCAGAGAAGATATTGTAAAATGATGTTGTTTTAAATCTTAAAACCAGATGAAGGAAATGCTCCCAATGCTGGCATAAAATTATTTATGTATTGTCAATACATTGAACCAATGCAAATCTGAAATTCATCCAGTTCAAGTCATTCCTAGGCGGGAAAGGGTGGGATTTAGCATAAATTCAACCAATTTATTCCAAGCAGCTGAATCCCAAGCAGCTAAGTTATTATTATATTTTTGCCATCAAATCAATCTTGGTTTTCTTGGCAACATTTTTCGAAGTGATTTTTTTTTATTCTGCCTTTTTTCATATAAAACCCAGTGTTCTTTCCTCCTCCAATTTCTCCACAATAACCCTATGAGGTAAATTGGGCTAAGAGAGAGTAATTGGCTCAAAGTCTCCAGCTGGCTTTTCATGGCTAAGGTAGGACTAGAGGTCATAACCTCTTGGTTTCTGGATCAACACCTTAACCACAATACCAAGCTGGCTCTTTACTTTCTTCCTAGTGCCAAGAGAGGGCAACTTTCCCAAAGTCATCTAGCTTCCATGCTAAAGGCAGGATTAAAATTCACTGTCTTTTGCCTTCTAATCCAGGAACTTTAACCATTACCCACAAATGTTATAACGTTATTTGGAATAACAATATGTAACAGATCCATGTTCTTACTCCCACATTGGGTTCACATGTTGTGCAAAACTATAATATAGGTTTTTTTTAATGTATTTGGAAAACCATATTGTCTGAATGCAGTCACATGGTTAGTAAACTATGATTTATGATTAGCATATAATATGAATTAAACCAATTGTGCTTTCTCCCGAAAGCTATAATCTGGTTTAATGCATACTATAGTGTGCCAACTTATATAAGTTCAGTAAGGTAAAACATTAAGAGTTTTGCTAAAGGCCTGTTAGTATATTAATTTTTAATTTTCTAGTCTCATAAAAGGTAGAATCAGACGATCCATTTAGTAAGTCAGTTTCTTAATATGGTGCTGAAAAAAATGAGAAGTACATTGTTTATATCTTATAGAAATGGCTATGGTATGCCCATGATAATGCTTAATTTTTATATTAATTGACAATATGTTTAAACATTTCAGAAAGTTTCCCATTTACAAGGCTCTCAGTATATAAATCAGCTATGAGATCCTTTTTCTAATCCTAACTATTTCTTCAATTAAATACATCTTCAGATATGTAGTCTTTAATCACTAGAGGAGAATGTAATGTTAATAAATACTGTATTGATGGAAAATTAAACATTTTTAGGTAATCCTGCTGGTCTATTGCTGTAATTATAACCAAATTTTCCAGATTTCTTCAGGGAACACTATTATGTCACTTAAACAGTGCTCTTCAATTTGATACAGACTTATCTCTCATCAATTCATTGGCTGTTTTACAATGAAAGAAATAGCCATTCAATTGAGTTAGTGTTTATATTGCCCTTAGACAGTTCTACAGCATAAAGAGAGTATGCTGTAAAACTGACTAGAGCAGGAGTTGAAACTCTTTTGCTCAGGTAACTGAGAAAATGGTAAAATGATATTCCTATGGGTTTTTTTAAAAAAAGCATTTGGAAAAACAAGTTAGCATAGGACAATGTGATGGCACAGGGGTTAGAATGCAGAATTTCAGGCTAATTCTGCTGACTGCCAGCAGTTCGATCCTCACTGACTCAAGGTTGACTCAGCCTTATATGCTTCTGATTGGTAAAATGAGGACCCAGATTGTTGGGGGCAATAGGCTCTCTGTAAACTGCTTAGAGAGGACTGTAAAACACTGTGAAGTGATATAGAATTCGAAGTGCTATTGCTATTGTTATTAATAACAACTATTTAAGCTAGGCTTTATTTGACAACTTTCTGTATTATTGCAAAAGGCCTAAAGCCAAGGAATTTTTTTAATTTT
The DNA here is from genome assembly GCA_004320025.1 of Laticauda laticaudata. NCBI lineage: Eukaryota > Metazoa > Chordata > Lepidosauria > Squamata > Elapidae > Laticauda > Laticauda laticaudata. The sequence continues at coordinate 10,254 of BHFT01000389.1, forward strand.
TATTTTAAAGATGATGGTTATTCTTACATACATTTGTGTTTTGATACTACATGCATATGAGCCAAGAAATATGCCTAAACAATAAGGGGTAATTTGGATAGATCTATTATTGTCTTATAAACCTTACTCTAGTCTTAAGAATCTTTTCCCCCTTGCTTACAAGATTCTCTAAGTCGCAAATTATGCTGTATAGATTATTCAGTACAGTTATATTTCTGTATAGCTGTACATATAGCTGTAGCCATTGAAATGTAAAGGTAGTCCTCGACTTACAACAGTTCTTTTAGTGGTTGTTCAAAGGTATAACAGCAGTTTAAAAAGGAACTTAGGATCACCTTCCACACTTATGACCATTACCGCATCCCCATGTTCACATGATCAAAATTCAGATGCTTGGCAACAAACTCATACTTATGATAGGTTGTGGGGCATGGGGCCATGTAATCAACCTTTTGTGATCTTCTGACAAGCAAAGTCATTGGAGAAATCAGATTCACTTAACAACCATGAGCATCTGCAGTGATACACCAAACAACTGTGGTAGGAAAAGTTGTAAAATCGGGCAAAACTCACTTAACATTTGTCTCACTTAGCAACAGAAATTATGGGATCAATTGTGGTCATAAGTTGAGGACTACCTGTATTCTGCATACATGCTAGTTAATTTTTTCTGCAGAGGTTCTCAGGGAGTTGTATTTCAAAAGAAATCTATACTGAAAAGAGCTTCATAGAAAACTCTATGGGATATAACCTATATTTACAAAAATGAAAAATGCTGGAATCTTGGAAGTTGAATCTTAAGAGTTTGAACAGTTGAGAAATCTGATAAATTATTACTTTCTTGAAAGTAAAATGTATTTTTAAGATTAATATTCCACTGAAGCCAGAACTTTTCTTTTTAGGACTGGTGCATAAACAGAAAAGAGTCACAGAAGATTATTTCAATGTATGACTACTGTGGAGAGATTACTATATGCACAAAGATGGAAAGATTCCCACTGGGGGAATCTTTTCTGGTTTCTGAACTTGGTGAGATGAACAAAGTGACTTCTTTGATTAGTAAAAGGTTATTCATAAATGACTGGAAGCTGCTTATAGATTTTTTTGGGTATGAAAAAGGAAATGATTTTGAGACATGTTTTTCATTATGAGAATAATAGGCTATAGAAAGAACGGAATTATAATGTAATCTTAGAAGGGATTGAATAGAATTGTATGTATAACTGCTGAGAAAAAAGTAGGAAAGCATTTCTTTATTTTTTTTCTGTTCTTTTTTTCTTCTTTTTTGAAACATATCCTGTTAGGGAAGACATTAGGAACATACTGCGGAATTTCAATTTTTTTTAAAAAATCTTTGAGTGACTCTTATACACAGCAGTCACAATTCTTGATTTAGTTAGAGCTGTATAATCTGTGGATAACATATTCTGTTGAATAAGAAAGCTCCTTCCTTTAGTGAATGGTACTCCTCCTCCTTTGCTTTTAGGAAGTGTACATTACCAAAATATTGTGTTCCTAGCTCTTTGTAGTTCCTTTAAGCTCTAGCTGATTGGCATAAAATAAGTCATTTGTTCCCATTCAAGCCGACGATGAGGAATATTTTCAGTTTCCTTCTTCTTGGTGAGTAGACAATTCCCTGGTTAACAAACCGAAGGACAGTGAGAAACAATAGCTTGGGTGGTAGAAGAGATATATCACAGATAGAAAATCTCATCCTCTATCTAGTTAAAAGGCACAAATGGCAGAATGATTTTCTGCCTGAGCTCTTTGAGAATTGCTATTGAAGTAGATAAGATGCTTTTAGAAAGCCAAAGCATTTGAGTTGGTAGACCATGATCATATGTCTCCTGCTGGCAGAGTTAAATAACTCCTAGGAAATCTATTCTCTTTGTTAGAGAATATAGAAAGAAGGATAAAAAGGAAAAAGTGTAAGGAAACAAGGGAGAAGCCAATTATTTTTAAAGTTCTCAAGAATACTATGACTAAGTAAAATTGTAAAAATTTGTTTCATTGGTCACATTTGATGTATAAAATATGATAGTTCAGCTTTACACTTGAGAATCGGATGCAGAATAATGAGTGACTTAGTTATTGTTGTATTATTATGCAAGTTTCCAATAATGGCTGTTCTGGCTTGAATTGATTCTAAACTCTTAAATGAAAGGTCAGGTTCTATCAACACTCAATTTTGGATTGAGATTATCAGATGCAGCCAGTAGGTGAATTCAAGTCTCAGCAATTAATGTGTTTTAGGAGGTATTTTGCAAGATTCCTAGAATTATAATGAATTGTTTGACAAACTGGAGGATTTTGTCACAGCCTTTGTGTCTATTGTTTGAAACCATCTAATTTTTAAAGACAAATGTACTATGTATATAAACAAAAGCAGTATATTTTATTACAATGCTGATATGATTTAGGGCATAGTCTTTTCATTCTGATGTAACAATCTACTCTATTAATCATTTTTCTTAAGATTACAAGAATCCTATTTCTAGTCCAAATAGTAGGTATTTCTTTATTATAACAATGACAATTCATGTTTTAATTAAGTCATGAAAAAAAAAATGGAATTGCAAATCATGTATATAGAAAAGCTATCTGGCATAAATCCAAAAAACTAGGGAGCCTGCCTTGTATTTTGATAACATCCAATATGCTATAAACTTAATATTTCATTTTTTCTAGGTATTGGATTTGCAATAGTCTGCGCAAGTAATAAAGGTAGAATTTACATTATCTTCTGGGAAGTAGAATAAAAGTGCTATTAAACACTGGCTGAGCTATATTGTGAAGGTCAGATCATCTGTGTCCTTTTTGCAATGAACTTCACTTTCCATTATGGTGTTTATCTATGAGACTCACTTTAAAAACCTCTATCAAAGTTGAACAAACATTAACTAACATTATTGTTTACTACCACCACCACCCCTATTTGCTGCATCACTTAAAATTCTTTATTTAGAAATGGACCTACCATACTCAGTTCAGTCTGAGAAATTTAGTAGCATGGTATGTATTACTAATATAATCATTTTATTCCATACATAGATAGACAGTCAAATCTGTATCTAAATTTAAAAACTCATATTTGTAAATATTATGCAGTCACAAGTGGGCAACCAATAAACCATATTCATTGTCCATTCCTGAATCCAAGTGAAGTCATTTGGCACAAATCATTCTTTGGGGATAGACCAAGTAGCATTTCAGAGATACGATTGCAGACTGCTTCCTATTTCCCAGTTCTGATTCTACTTCCTCCTCCATCCAATGCTACCAATGCCTGATTTTACTCATCCTCTCACTTAATAGTCAGCAAAGATAGTCACCTGCTTCCTTTGCTGCACATCACTGGCACATATGTTCTAGCCAAACAATGCACAATGGGATAACTTGTGGTGTCATGATGCAAACTTCACCCCTTTGTACCTGTGGCAAATGATGCCAGTATGTAAGGGACAAAGCTGGCATTATGATATTGCAATACACATTTTGTCACTTTCCTCTTTTCTTGCTTTCCAGGCGCTTGGATGATCTTTCCTGATTTGGAACTAGATGATATTACCTATCCAATAGAAATCAACCATGAACAATATGATGAGCCAGGTATCTCCACATCTTCCAATCTTGCACTATTTCTTTTACTTGTTCTTTGCTTTTTCTGGCATCAACTTTGATAGTGTCCAGCCACTAAATTCTTTGTACCACAGCTTTACAGAAATAAATGATAATTACTGTTTATAGTATATTATTTTTTCCATTAGTCTGAGCAGATGAAAAAGGAAGAATTTATAATATCTTCTGGGAAGTAGAATAAACGGGTGCTATTAAATGCTGGCTGAGCTATATTGTGAAAGTCAGATCATCTATGTCTTTTTTGCAATGAACTTCCAGTTTCTATTGTGGTGTTTACCTATAAGACTCACTTTAACAGCCTTTATCAAAGTTGAACAAACATTAACTAACATTATTGTTTACCACCACCATCATGCCAATGTGCTGGATGACTTAAAATTCTTTATTTAGAAATGGATCTACCATACTCAGTTCAGTCTGAGAAATTTAGCAGCATGGTATGTATTACTAATATAGTCATTTTATTCCATACATATATGGACAGTCAAATCTAAATTTAAAATCTCATATTAGTAATTATTATGCAGTCACAAGTGGGCAACCAATAAGCCATATCCACTGTCCATTTCAGAATCCAAGTGAAGTCATTTGGCACAGATCATTCTTTGGGGATAGACCAAGTAGCATTTCAGAGATATGATTGCAGACTGCTTCCTATTTCCCAGTTCTGATTCTACTTTCTCCTCCATCCAATGCTACCAATGCCTGATTTTACTCATTGTCCTCTCACTTAATAGTCAGCAATGATAGTCACCTGCTTCCTTTGCTACAGATCACTGGCACAGATGTACTAACCAAACAATGCACAATGGGATAACATTTGGTGTCATCATGATGCAAGCTTCACCCCTTTGTACCTGTGGCAAATAATGCAGTATGTAAGGGACAAAGCTGGCATTATGATATTGCAATACACATTTTGTCACTTTCCTCTTTTCTTGCCTTCCAGGCACTTGGAAGATATCACATTCTGATTTGGAACCAGGTGATGATGTTACCTATCCAACAGAATTCAACCATGGACAATACTATGAGCCATGTCTCTCCACATCTTCCAATCTTGCACTATTTCTTTTACTTGTTCTATGCTCTGTCTGGCATCAACTTTGATAGTGTCCAGCGACTATATTCTTTGTACCACAGCTTTACAGAAATAAATGATAAATACTGTATTTTCTATATTTTTTCCTCTTTGTTTATGTATATTTCTAAAATACTTGGGGCAGGGGAAGGTTAATGCTGAATGATTCTGATGGAAAGCAGGAAGGACACAACAATGTTTGATTTAAATTTTTTCATAAAAAACATTGTGTTAATGTTTTCAGAATTTAATGATTTCATCATTCCAAGTGAGAGTTGTTGCTGTTGTAGCAGCGGTGTTGAAGAACACAGTGGTACATATCCTTCTTTTACTCCTTCATCTGAGTCTCCCATATCAAATGTCACTATTGATGACAGTAAGTATTATTATTCCTCATCTCATTTCAACTGCATTTTGTGGAGATTAATTGAATGCAAAGAAAAGAACTGTGATTTCCCATTATGGGTTGTTCAGCATTTTGTTTCATGCAGTGGCCAACTAGGTGTCTCTGATAGTGCTTGATAATCCTTTCTTGTGAACTGTGGCTACCACAACCCACAGGTTAATTATATCCTCATGAGCATCTCAACAACTACCATACAAAAGAACTGTTCCTCCCTGAACCCTGAAATAAGTATTTAAAATTCTATTTTAAAACAGTAATAAAACAGCTTTGATGAAATCAGATGTACAGATTAATAATGTTGAACTGAATTCTGAAATATGGGGATGGGTGTGATTTGCAATGTTGTGCATTGGTGACAAGTGTCGAAGCTGATTCATACACATTGAAAGATGTTTTTCTTTTTTGTACATTTGCTGTGAAAATAAAAAAAAAGATCAATTGAGCAGAGCATATTTTAGAGCTTGCATCACAAAATGCCAAAGCTTAATCCAGTACTCTGAGAAATAATGGCCCCCAAATTCAATGTCTGAATCTTGATTCAGTTACTATTATTATTCAATCAATATGCCTATCTGTATAGCATTATCTGCCATGAAAATACTTTTTACTTTTTAAGCACACAATTTTGCATTGTACTTAAAATTTTCTGTTTCGTTTCACAGAAATTCCCTTTTATGGCCATCCCCTTTACTGCCAACAAGGTTTAGTGAGGGAAAATGTCAATTTAAGTGTGTGTGAAAATGAATGGAAACAAGTAAGGAAACCAATATGGGTTAATTTTGTGACTAAAATTTATCGTACTGGGAACATAGGATGATGTAGCTGAAGGAAAATATGGAGTATTGCATTATATTGTGTTTTATTTGCTCTTTGTTCGTAATTTGTTAATTGCTATGATTTAGAATCTTGAAAACATCTTAGAGAGAAGACTTTTTTCCTGAGGGAAGAAATGAAACTGAATTTTTAATTTAAGAGCACTTATTAAATTTTGTGATATAAAAACTTATTAGATAGTTTTCTTAACTCTTCCAGGAGTGGCTAAAGGTTAAAACTTGGAGACTTCACCTCTCTCTCTCTCCCCCCTCCCTCTCTCTCTCCCTCCCTCCATCATCCTATTTCAATCATCTATCATCTATCTATCTTGATCTGCATTAGGTACTGCCTATCTCACTTTCAGAATGATTATAAATGAAATTTATATGCAGTGAAACGTTTCTGGGTTTTGCTGGAAATTTATTTTAAAAAGTGGGAGAAAATACTTTGTTAACTGAATTATGAAAACAATAGAAACTGAAACAGAGGAGGAAAAAAAGAGCCTAAATGATTAGTGGAGTTTTCAGTTTATGGGCTAGATGTATGTTAAAAAGGCCAAAGCGTCTGAGTAAAGCATACTTATTTATGAATTCTAATTGTGTTTGACAAGTGAATACAGTTAGATATTTTCTTCACCACTATTTTCAACTTTCAGCAAGGACTGAATAGAAAGTGGAGATAATAGCACTAATCTATTTGAATTCATTCTAGAAATAGCTCAATAATTGGCATTCATTGGTAGCTAAGCCTCCTTGTGGCTATGAAGTGCCTCCAGACCATGTTTCCAATTTATGGCAGCACAACTACCCACTTCTTTAAAAAGTGGGGGGGGGGAGCTTCTTTGTCCATTTGCCAGTTGAGCTTTGAGAAGATCATATAATCCTCTTCTTTTCTTTTCTTTTCTTTTCTTTTAGAAAAACGATACATATTGCTTTGAGATGGGACCTATCTTCAAACTCTTGATATCTCTCTGTGCAAATAGCATACCTTCTGAAAACTCCTTGAAAGTGAGAATTATTAAGAACTGAATAGTTCATAGTTGAGAACAATTTTATTTTCCTGAGAAGCAAGCCTATGTATTTCCTATTGTGTATATTAATGAAAAGTGGGTGGGTAACAAATTGGGCATTTAAATAAGCTTTTCAAATGATGCTTCAGAATAATTTGTAGCAATGTTCCAATATCTCAAAAACCATTATAAACATAAGAGAAGGAAAGGGAAAATGATTCTAATGGAGGCATTTTTCTGTATGTGGAGGAAATTAAATAGAAATATTACTTAATCTTGGTATAATCCAATGAAGTTTAATACAGTTTTCTAACTAGAATTGTATAATTAATAATCCAACATCAGTGACGACATTTCCATTAGAGAATGATGTTAGTCTTTGCATCAACACTTATGTCACCTTTAATATTAAGAGATGATGTATAGCATAAGGTTTTATAATACTTTCTGATAAAATGTTTAATAACTTTATTAGTTCTACATATATCTCAGGGCTATTTTTTGTTTATAATTAAAAGAAATACTAGAATAAATAAAATTCATAAAGTTGGTTATCTACAATAAGAAATCCACAACAAAAAAAACTAAAAAGCACTGAGAAGAGATTTAGCCAGTGATCCAATATGTGATGAATATTTTAAAAAAATACAGGTAAAGAGAATAAAATAGTTTTCTTTTTAAAACTAACTGTGAAAATTGAGGGCTTTTTGCCCCATTTTTTTTAAATGAACAGGTGAAGTATTTATGTCACTAACCATAAACATAGGCTCTGTTCCAAGGTTTGTTTCAGTGTTTGTTTAGGAAATGAGTGATAATGGTTGCAGTCATTCAAACCATCTTTTGGTTATGAATAGTGTATGAACTAATCAAGTGTTTTCTGCATTATTCTCAAAAGGGATTCATAAAAATGTTTGGGTAAAATCTTTAAAGTTCTAAATGGCTATCGGGCCAGATTATTTGCCACCTCCCCTTAAGGGTATTTGCCCCATTAATTGGATTAAGTCCCTTTTCTTAAATGTTGCAAGACCTTCTTAAAACTTACAAGACTAGGAAGCGTGTCCTTTCTGTGACAGACTCTGCCCTATGGAACATGCTTCTTCCTGAAGTCTGGCCAGACCCCACATTTGCAACCTATCCAAAAAGTACTTAAGACAGGCTCTCCCCATAAATTGGTATAGGATTAGATTGGCATGAAAAGAGTATGTTGTGGGTTGCATTGAAATATTTAGCTGTGGCACCAAGTTTTTGAGGTTTCACTGTTTGTGTTTTGTTGTAGCTACATATTCTTTTATCTGAGAATTGTGAGACACTCACAATTTAGTTCAAGATTGGCAGTTTTTATAACTGTTTATATAAAATAAATAAATAAGTGAGATTTGCATGGTTTAGAGATCTAAAGATTTTTGTAATACCGCAGGACTTGATAAATTCCTTTGAAAACATTTCTGACAGCCATTCCCTCTGGGATATTGAAGGAAAGAAACAAATTTTAACAGCTTTGTCCTTGTTAATGGAAGGAATAAGTTCAATTGCCCTATCAATAACTTTCACAGAAGGAGAACAGAATGTGGATCAAAACTCCATGGGTAAGAACTCCACTACTTAGATAATAGTACAGTTTGAAGGAAAAAAAGGCTTCTACTTTTACTGTATGTTTTATTAGTGAATTTTTTTTATCTGAGTCTCCTTTCATTCATCAGCTGTTAGCATATCTTCCTATTGTGCTTTATACAGGCAAGCTATAATTGTGACTTCATTCATCTGGATATTAGTAATCAAAGCTATTTTTCATTTATTCATTTGATTTATTAAATTTGCATCCCATCTTTCTATGAAATATTAAAGTTTTTACTGATTAAAGATATGTTAGAAAACATAAAATAGTTAATAAGAATAAAATATTAACAAAATAAGAGGTGGAGTAACATTATATATAAAAGATCACTTCATCTCTGCAGAAATACAGAAAACCAAGGATGAAAACCTCCTAGAATCCATATGGGTCAATAAAAAGGGAGGGGGGGAAATAACATTGCTACAGGGGTATACTACAGGCTACCCAACCAAGCAGAAGAAATAGATGAACCCTTTGTTAATCAGTTAACAAATATAAGTAGAAAACATACCACAATAGTAATGGGAGATTTTAACTACCCTGATATCAACTGGGAGACAAACTATGCAGCAAGTGGGAAGTCGAACAGATTCCTAACCAACTTAGCTGACAACTTTGTCATCCAAAAGGTAGAGGAGGGAACTAGAGGAAAAACTATACCGGACCTAATTCTTACTAATAAAACAGAAGTGGTAGAAGGAGTTGCTGAAACTTTGGGTGAGAGTGACCATATCATACTGGAATTCAATATAATGCAAAGACAAGCAATAGAATATAAATAAATAAATATTTATTAAAAATAAATACGACTTCAGCAACAAAGTGGTCAAAGCCTGGTATACCCTACCCAACTCCATTGTTACAGCCTCAACCCCTCACAGCTTCAACCTCAAACTTCTACCGTGGACCTCACCCCTTTCCTAAGAGCTCCTTAAAGAGGGCTTGCATAAGCACACCAGTGTGCCTACCATCCCTGTCCAATTTATCTGTATTTACTCCTTTTGTTCTTATTTAAGTTTATACTTATACTTGTTATCTTGTACATGTATGACAACCAAACATATAAATAAATAAAATAAATAAATTTCTTGTTATTAGCTCCACGTTATTTTTTTAAATGACCTGCATTTATAAGATCCATTCAGCATTTCTTTGTCATTCCAGGGATCCAAACAAATCTCATCAGTCAGGAATCCTTTGAAAACAATGAAGCACTCAAGTTAACAGCGAAAGGAGATCAAATTGCCATCCACCCAAGAGCAGTGGCAGTAACTGCCATGATCACAGGTATTGCTCATAGTTTGCTTGGTTTTTCTACCAAGAGTAGTTCCAAAACTACTTTTACAATCTACTTTATTGTTCCCTCCCTGTCAGCTGCACCTCAGGATTTTTGAACCTGCAGAAACTTTCCTCGTTCTGGTTTGAATTAGGGAAATTTCAATTCAAAATCTGTAATATGCTAAACTGGGAAAGGTGGACTTAAAGGGCCTGTCACATAGGCCGACGGATGCAAAACGTATGTAAAAAGGACACAGCGGACGAGAAAATTTTCCATGCCGTTGTGTTATCGCTCTCACAAGTGCCCACCCCAGAATTTGATCAAACAGGAATTGGAAACCAAAGCGGAAGGAAGAGCGGAGTGGGGGGAGGTGACGTAGCCAGGAGTGTAAAGCAGAGGTGCCTCCATTGGAAGCCATAGTGGGATCTGGGAATAGCGCGGATGACACTTTCTGCAGAGGTGTTACGGGCGGGGAGCCTACAGCGAAGTGGAGCCGCGGTGGGCAAGGAGCCATGAAAGGCCGACGCGGCGATGCACAGTGGATGCGCAAGCGGGGATACAGGCTGGATGGCATCACAAGACGCCTAGACGGGGGATGGCCCTGAGCGTGATTGCCGGTGTGGGTAACAGGAATGGCAAAAGGCATGTCACTGTGAAGCACTCTGGCGCGGGAGGGATGCATTGCTGTCAGCCCCCGCAGATACGTAGGAAGGTGGATGTACCTCGCAAGCAGAGTCCGAGGCGAATCTCAGGAGGAAAGACGCTGCTGCCGAGAACAGCGCATCTCAGCCGACAGCGATGGGGAAGAGAGATGGAGCGCTGTGCGAACTACCATGAAAGGAAGACTCCTCTGGCCGCTAGCGAGGGGACGAGTAGTTGGCAGGTGAGAGCGGAGACGAGGAGCTGAGTGGTGATACAGCATCGGGAGCTGCAGGCGCGACGAGAGACGAGTTCAGAAGGCGACGGGCTATAGACGGGTCGGGGAGTATCTGCAGGCCGCAGCGGCATCCCAGAACGGCCGCGAGCCGCTGTGGCGTGCGGCGGAAGCGAGGGGATAGGAGTCGGAGGGGACGCGTGAGCTGAGGGCGTGTAAGTTAGGCGAAGGGCGGGACTGTCAAGCGCCTCCGCGCTGACCGCGGCCCCGGGGGACATCCGCTGGTGGGGTAGACGCATCAGAGTGTGGCCGGAGCTGGTGTGCGCACACCAGGTCGGCATTGACTTCCCTGCTCGCACGTCTGCTGGCTTCTGCATGCGCTCGCGGGCAGCGCTGCCCATCTGTTCTCGGAATGTCTAGGGCGCTTGTCGGCGTGGGGTCACTCCTCGCTGCGGTGGTGGGCTTGGGTGGCTTCTGCTGGTGTTCTACTCTGCTGGCGACTTGCTCCCCTGGTGCTGGGTTGCTTGCGTGGCTGGTGCTGCTGGTGCTGCTGGGTGCTCGCTGATCCTGATGGTACTGCCGTGGTCCTGCTGGTCCTACTGGTGCTCCTGGGTCTTGCTTGGTCGCTGCTGGGTGCTTAGCTCTGCTGCTGCTGATTCCTGGTCCTGCATGGTGTGGCTGCTGTGTTGCTGGCTGGTCTGTGCTGGTGCAGCTGGTGCTGCTGGTCCTGGTCACCTCGCTTTTGCTGGTCACTGTCGTTGTTGCTTGGCGCTAGGTGGTGTGAAGGGAAACGAGAGCCCTAGAACCTGAAGCCCTCTCCTCCATGAGTGACCCTACGATGGCCCCTGCAGAGGGAGGAAGAGAGGCATAGCATACAGCGAAAGGACGGGAGAGGAGAGCAATACTCCATCGAAGTGGAACATGAAGGATGAGGTGCTCGAATGGCTGAGTGGAGAGAACAAGTATCTATGGCGGAAGGGAACAACGGAGCGTCAATCGAGACACCAAGAGGAAGCGGGCTGCTTGGAGAGAGGAAGGTCGGAGCACTGGGCTACACTTCGAGGTCCTCCCTGCAGCTAGTGAGAGGCACATGCACACCTGGTATGGGAAGCTGCACCTCAAGAATCTGGACCGAGGGCAGGTCAGAGCTCACCGACCGGGAGACACGTGGCACGTGATGGCAAGTGCAGCTTCTTGGAGGGTGTGAGATCCTGCACGAGGAGCAGCCCTCTGACACACCTCCTCTCTCAGGAGCCACAGAGAGCCAGTCTTCTTCTGGCCAAGAGTCAGCTCCTGTGTCCAGGCAGGTATCTGTGGAGCGTCCACTGACGGAGAACCCCCGGACAGCTGCAACTATCCCATGGCGTGGAGCGCATGGGAGACCCCCACGCAGTGGGAGCAAGGAGAGGGCACTTCACCAGAGACCAACGCACATCACCCCGACTCCATCCACAGAAAGCAGGCAGAGAGCCAGACTGGAGGGGCAGAGGCACACTGTCCTGCTGGAGATCAGGGACACCAATCAAAAGCAGCGTAGATTCTCCTCTCTCAGCTGGTACACACCGACATATCCATCTCAAACCGCAACGCCCGTTCCTCACTCATCGTCAACAGACCCTCATGGACATGCTCCTAGATCACAGTAACCAGGGAGTAAATGGAGGATCGTCTTCTACACAACCCTCCCAAGAGGCGCAGGCATGAACCTGCTCTTCAACCCACGTCCAGGTCCTGCTCCTCCCGCCCAGGTGATGTCCACCCTTCAAGGCTTTTCCAAGCAGGCCCTCATCTACCAAGCTACGGCTTACCAGGATGTTTTCAGCAGCACAGGCAGCTCTTCCAATCAGGCAACAGGTTGTCATGATGCCACGGTGCCACACCACCAATGCACACCGCAGATGCCAACCTGATGCCACGATGCCTATGCCCATGCCACTACAGGAGAATGCGCACCATGCCGCGATACCCGATGCATCGACGTGCTAGCAGATGGGCTGTCACTAGTCACTCGGAGCCAGACAGCTGGCCACTACACTCTCCTTCCTGCCACCCACAAAGGCCATAGCCCGGCCTCAGAACATTGTCATCGGTCTGTGGGACTGACACCCCATGTCATGAGGAAGGGGCTCTCAACATCACAGGACTGAGTCCAGCTCTCTGAGGCTCCTCCACACACCTCCCCGTTGTCCTCTACGGGGCCAGGCACCCAATCGGCCCTCAGACCAGCACTTCCAGCAGCAGCCTACTCCACAGCACCTGGGGACCTGTCACCCCTAGACTATGGGCAACCTCAGAGTGATGAGAAGAGTTTCCAGAGCACTGGGTGCTAACCCTGTTGACTGTTTATTTTTGCTTGGGACCAACTTATACTTGGGTCATTTTGCTTTTACAGGTCTTGTTATTCATAAAGTTTATCTTTGCTTCACCGACTCTGGCTTCATATTTTTTAGTAATAAACGTCTTGGATGGAAACTTTTAGAAGAGGCTTAAAGGCCTTTGCATGCTTGTGGATGGGAGATACGGTCATGGGCAGATCCTGGGCATGGGCATAGCTGTGGGGATGGGTATGGATAGCTGGATGGGCGGGATAGATAAACCCTCCATTGCAAGCATAGTTGGGACTCTATGGTCACCCTCCCAGTGCCCCTATAGGCCCTTTATTATCAATAACAATTTAATCATTATCACCACATGTTCAACCATAAACACAACTCTTTATGTAAATGTCTCTTTCATTGTAGGGTCACCAACATCACATGGCAACAATTCTCATCAGTGTGATGAGACAGGCTGAAGGAAAAGCATCCATTAAGCATCTACATCCTTTTGTCCTTGATCCACTCGCTCCAGCTGGGGAGTTGCACCTATGGTATTCAGGAGGTTGCGCTGTTTCTTCCCTTCACGTGAAGGCTCTGTTGGGGCCCTTGCACATCCTCAGTTCTTCGGTTTCGCCCTTTGCTCCATTCAACCAGGCGTCCATGTCCCCATTGCCCTTGTTGGCGGTCCAGAGCGCTGTTCTGCAACACTGGGTAGCGGGTGCGCATGAAGATTGTGCAGGATCCGCAAGCTTCACAATTGTTCGTGCTCACGGTTGGTGGGAGAGCTGCCATGGTGGTGAGACGAGTACGCTGAACCTGTTGGCACAGGATGCCAAAGTGTAGCTCCACCACCTGCGCCTTGCCTGGAACACGCCCCTGTAGGCTTTCGGAAGATCCTCGTTCTTTCAGCGGGTGAGGCAGTCCTGGAACAGGCTGGCTAGGGCTTAGTGAGGTTAGGTTCTGAGGGAGAAGGCGTCAATCCACCGTCACGATGAATGTACAGGGCAAGCATCTTGGTCGAGTCATTTGGGACAGGGGTTTGCAGACGTGAGGGAGTCTTGGCCAGGCGAAGCCCCATCGATGAAGGTTGAGCTGTCTCTGATATCCAGCCTCTATCTAGCGATGGTGATTGGCAGTTGCATGTATCCCCCTGGGCATCTTGAAGACGTGACCCGTGATGACCACATGAAGCCTTGATGAGTACATTCGACTTTGTAGTTCGTGGCGCGCCAGCGAGCGAACCATGACGGTCTCGAGACTTTGAGTCTCGAGGGCGCGCAGTAGGGCACGTTGCTACGAAGTCTGAGGAACGATCTGTCTCCAAAACGAGTGTAACATGATGGTTGTGTAGATGGGAGAAAGAGTTAGACAGACACACTGTACCTGTCGGGGGTACTGAGGACCAATACTACTTCCGTGGATGGAGCGCGAGTGAATGATAGCATTGATGGAGGGACACGGACTTGATGAGCTTCGACACACGAAGATGCGCGTGATGCATTCTGGGCGACCTCGGAGAATGGGACGTCACAAGATGAGTGAGCGAAGGGCTATACGCGTCACAGGGTGATGATGCCGATGTGCGACGATGGATATAGGCCACGAGGTCAGCGTAAGTCAACGCAAGCTGTCTCTAGACGCATGATAATGCGCTGATCAAGGGTAGGAATGTTATGCACCGTCGGTGCTTCGGGTGTGTGGCGAGCTCGGTCGTAGCAGTGAGTAATGTTACGCGAGATTAGAATGCGTGCTCTGGTACATGGCTGCGCCGCGGCGTAGGGTGGTCTGGTGCGTCATTGTAGATGTAAGATTGAGCATAACTGATCAGAAACCAGTGGAGTCCCAGGCTCTGAGCGTTCCGGAGGAGTATAGTGGTGATGTGTGCCCGCAATGGACGGTGATCACGCAATATTCGTGGGGAGGAGTAGAGCGATTAGCTTAATGGCCCGTACATAACTTTGTCGAAGTCAGTGGCGTAGAGGGTGGGAAATCGATCGCCGCTTGATAGTGGGGTGAAGTTGTTGGAAGTCGAGTCACGCATGAGTGTTCGTCTGCGTCGGATGAGAGGCTTGAAGGCCTGCTACAGGATCTGTGAATGTACGACACCGATGAGCTTGGTTAGTAAGAGCGCAAGGTTTAGTGGGTCTGCTCCTTTAGGCCGTCTTCTCGTGATCCGGAGTAGCTATGGCGAGCGTAGGTCCCAGTGACTCGCTATCTGTGGAGACAGGACACATAGAGGATTCCTTTTCTTGCGCACGTAGAACAGGTGAAAGGAGAGTCTGTGTGATGAATGGCTTCGGCACTGATTTCGTAGGAAGCGATGGCGGCTACCAAAAGGAGTGTGGTGATGGATCCATGGTGGAGATGATGGAGATGCTGGGTGGAAGAGCAAGACGCAAGATGAAGGCTGAAAGAGGAGTCTGCGCACAGCAGGCGCTTGCTGGACTGAAAGCGTGAAGATCCAGGTAGATTTTCCTCCCTTTTTATAGGAATAATAGGTTGTTTCCGCTAGGTGTCCTTTTGCATCCGCTCTAGGCATCTGCAGACATTACATATCCGAGATAGTCGTCCCCTATAAATGAACGTTTTTTTCCGTTTTAAAATGATCTTTGTATGCGAGCTGCATCCGCTTTCATCCTTTCTACGTGCTACTAATGCTGCGTGGTCGTTCGGGTATTCCGTTTCGCATTCTCCTGTGTCGTTTTCCAACTGGTGTGGATGCCGAGTTGTGGCGATATGTGGCAAGAGGCCTAGCGGATATAGCGCAGACGCGTAACGGATGAGACGGATGTATACAACGGTGATGTTTTCACTATAATGCGTAGCGGAGTGTTAACGGACGCGATTGATACTTCACCTGCTCAAAAAGTTTTGTAGGTAGCTAAAACTTTTTGAAATGGATGAAATGTCAGTAGCACCCGATGTGGACGGATAGAGAGTATCGAGAACGGACGCAATGAGTACAGAACAGGATGGCATCGCGTTAATAAGGGAATGGCAAGTGTTTATCTCCATTTTACCCTCCCTTTTCATCCATTTGGTGCTGTGTGACATGGGGCTTAAGGCAGAGGCTCCAAAGCCTTGGCAGCTTCTAAAGACTTGTGAGTTAGTCCGCATACTCCTAGAATTAGCTGGGGGAGAATCATGGAGAGTTGAAGTGCACAAGTCTAAAGTTGCCAATTGAGACCTGCTGCCTTAAAGGAAAGAAAGTAGTTGGTAGCAGCTTATTTTATCCAAGAAGTAAAATATAATAGTCCTCACACTGATGGCCTTTCATTATCAAGATTTTGCCAAGCTCGGGAAAATACATTCTCTTTATTCTGACGTTATCATGCTCTCTGCATCTTCGCACTTCTGCACTTACAGATCGCAATTGGCTGGTGGCTTTATTATCACATGGTGGGTTGATCACTCCTGAAGAGGAACTTTACTGTGGAATGGAAGCATTCCAGCGGGTGCATGAAGATAGAACTGAAACAGATGTTCCCCATGAAACTCTCTCGGCTAGTAACATATTTGCACAGCAACCCAGATAAAATAATTTCTACCTACCCAGTTAATCCACCTTTAGGCATCTCGCAGGTAGCTACAATGAGAGCCTTAGGGAAACCACATCGTCTTTTTTTCTGATAACCTCTTTGAAATATATATAGGAGTAAAGAAAGCGAATATTGAGGTAAAATGTAAATGTTGAAGTAAATGCTTCTAATAGAGTCTTATTGGTATATCAAAGACAAGTCTGAATAGCAACTTTTTTTCTTTTTTAAAACATGTGATTGT
This sequence comes from Laticauda laticaudata, assembly GCA_004320025.1. Taxonomy (NCBI): domain Eukaryota; kingdom Metazoa; phylum Chordata; class Lepidosauria; order Squamata; family Elapidae; genus Laticauda; species Laticauda laticaudata. The sequence goes on from BHFT01000389.1 coordinate 27,068, forward strand.
CTGTTAGGACTGCAGCTGATTAACATGATGCCTGTAATAATGATGTTGTTATTGGAAAAGTGCTACCTAGAATCTTTTTTCTGTTTTTTTGCCAACATTGGATTCAAACATGAGGTTACTGACTGGGCAAGTGCCTGCTCGCTATAAGGCTATAATGTGTACATACTTGTTCTTCTTGGTTGTCTTACATTTGCTTCCTTATTAATCATTCAATAACTATGATGTAGAGTAATCTAAGTAAATAAGTAGATATTCCTCCCTATTTCCTCATCAACATTAATTTCGCTCCTTGCAGAATAAAGTTGCCGAGGAAAAGGTTCTCTGTGTCCAACTTGAGATTGTCTGGGGCCTTGTTCTGACCATGGGTTGCCAACAGCTCTTCTTCTAACCTCACCTCATACCAGAATTCAGCTGCCAATGATTGTCAGTTTTTGCTGTGGCTGATGGCAAACCATAAACACGTAGTACATTTCTGTAAACATCTCAGAAACTGTAATCGTGGTAGAACAATAGTTTGTATGTGTTTTTTTCTTCACGATTATTCAAATATACTGTTGTGTCCAGCTCTTGCCAGGAAAGACTATTTTTTTATTGTTGAAGCTGGGATACGAATACATTTCCTCTCCTGAACAATTGTAGGAGTTTTCCAGTATTGTTAGCATAGCCATTGCCCTCTCATATTAGAAAAGGCTAACCCAGAGAAATGCTTTGTAAGCCGTCAGAAGAGTTAAAGATCTGAACTTTTGTTGTTCGCAATCTACAATGACAGACAAGCATGTGCACGTAATAGAATAGCTTTTTTTGTGCAAGTCAGAATCTATTGTCTAGAGTCTTGGATGAAATGTGGTCTATGGGTCTACCGCACTAGTGGTCTAGGGGACCACGTCGGTGCTCCGTGAGGGAAATTTTGGATGCTCTCAGAGAAATGTCACGTGTTCCGCCAAAGCCATTAAATGCCATTGTGTGACATGGGAAAAAAGGCTGTGCTAGCGCACTTGGCCGCGGGAACATAAGCTTGCTTGGTTTCGCAGAGTTGGCAAACAGCAGTGGGAGGTAGTAAGGGGAGGGGGAAGGCGGCGGAGTGGGGAGCTTGTCCCTCGCCCCAACGTGCCTCACTGGATACACGGCTCAGCTTCTTTTCCAGGGAGAGGGCTTTTCTCTGTTTTTGACTGCACATAAGGAAAACAGCAAAAAGTCTTTCTTCTCTCCCCAAACTTTGCCCGAAATGAGTCTTTGGGACCTTCAAGACATCCTGGTCCAAGAGGCTGTGCTGGTGTGACAAGTCTCACAAAGATTCATTTCTGGCGGAGTTTGGGGGAGAAGAAAGAAAGACTTCTGCTGCTTCTGCTGTTTCCTTACATGAACCCAAAAGTCTCTCTCTCTCTCTTTCTCTCTCCCCCTGAGAAAGAGCTGAGATGGTATCCAGTGATCCCAAATAAAGAATGATCGATTGGAATGAGAAAATGGGGTGGGGAATTTTCCTGCAGACTTTTTTGGCATTTTCTAGGGTCTCTAGTCTGCGGGATTTAAAAATTATAGTTTTGGTGGTCCTGAGGTCCAAAAAGGTTGGCGACCCGGTCTGGACAAACTTTCTTGTTAAAAAGTGGCTTATATAATGTTGAAAACCTCTCTTTCCAGGAGATCTGATCCTCACCATTATTAGCTTCTTGGTTGTTCATCTCAATCGTCTGTCTCTTCATGTGTATGTCACATTCCTCTTCTGCCGCTCCAGCCACAACAGCAGCACCTTCATCCACCTAAACTGAGCTTCTGCCTGTTTTTGCGGACCTCCTTTCATAATTGGAATAGATAAAACAGGCAACAAGGTATTTCAGAAAGAATAATGTATTGCTCTGTTCAGTGGAGAGAGAACCCCCTCTGAGTGTGCTTCCGACTCAGTTTAAATTAAAGTTCTTTTTTCTTTAGATTAAGTAATTTGAATCAGTTTTCCTTGCAATTCTTTTACCTTTTTATTAATTTGATAATATTTCCCTATCTGAAATGAAAGAAAGATTACTTTGCAAAGATCTTTCCTGCTGCTGCTATTTCTGGAAACATGAGGGTCAGGAGATATGATTTGTTCCTCTTTCTTGATTTTCTTTCAAAACCAACCCATATCAAAAATCAGGTGCTGATAAAGAAATAACATTTTATTTTTTATTCAGATCCTGTGTTCGGTCATAACTGGATATTCTGAAGGTATCTTTTTTTGGCCTGCTTTGTCTGGATGTTCTTGGAAGCTGTCAATCTCTACTCATCGTCAGAAACTTGAAAGTTGCAAATTACAGTGGGGGGCACCAGCAAGTTATGAAGGATATCTATGTACCTCATTGGTTATGGGTTTCCTGTCCTGATTGTAGCTATTTCTGCAGCAATTAATCCTGAAGCCTTTGGGACACTTTATCGGTAAGCCTGAGCATATGGTTAAAAGCTGCTTCCCTCAGCCTGGTGCCACCAAAATGTAGGCTACATGAACACAATTGCTAGCATTACTCAGAGAAAGGCAATTTTGAACAATATATGGAAGTGTCTGCATGTCTGTCTAAATTTTTCCTAATGATATTTCTTCTCTTTAGCTGCTGGCTTAATCCAAATTTTATCTGGAGTTTTACAGGACCTATCTGTGTGATAATTGTGGTGAGTAAGCATTGCCACTCTCTTTTTAACAGCAGAGAAATGAAACTTATATAACATTTCTTCCAAAATGACTAAGAAGAAAAATAAAAACCTACATTGATAACAATGTAGCTAAATCTGATACACCATCCTTCTTTGGTTTTCAGCCTTTACAAGATGATGTATCTTTCACAAATAATACGGTAAAAGTCATTGCTTGTGAACCATATTTAAAATAATATGGGAAAATCTGTTACACAAAGGGAATTCATGAATTTCAATATTTTGCCAATGGCTGGAATTTTATACTGTAGGAAGAACATTTTGAGTGGAGGAAAAGAAATGATGAAGTGGGGGAAAAACATTTTAAATCAAGATGCAAACTTTCATTTCTTTATTCATCTGGAATTAAAATAGAAGTGAACATCTAACTACTTAAAACAATCAATTAGCAAAGTATAGGAACTCAAACTAACTTTAATTTTCTTTCCTTCAGCTTATCTAATCTTAGGGCATGATCTATTTCTTCTTCTTGTTGTTATCATATTTATCTGAGACTTATTTCCCCCCCCCCAAGGTAAATTTAGTGTTTTTCTGTCTTATTCTGAAGAATTTGCATGAAAAACTGGACTCTCTCAATTCAGAGATATCTGCAGTCAGAAATACCAGGTAAGTTCAATTATAAAATATGAAACTAGGAGTTCAGTATGATCCTGACAATTTGACAAAAAACTTTTACAAAATTATTTTTCATAGTATTCCAGACCATATGAAGTTTGTCACAATGTAGGATGGTTAACTTTTTGCTATTGTTGTAGATCACTGATGTTTAAGGCCATAGCCCATGTCTTCATCCTGGGTGTGACTTGGTGTTTTGGCCTCTTTCAATATGGCCCTTTGGAAGACGTTATGGCATACATGTTCACCATCTTCAACAGTGTACAGGGAATCTTCATTTTCCTGGTGCACTGCTTATTCAACCAAAAGGTGATGTATAGAAGACCAGAGGTTTGCACTTGGAACAAACAACATAACTTGGAAAGTTAGATTACAGTAGAAAGTCTTGTCCCAAAGTGCAACTAGACTTTCTGGTTTTTCTTTGAAGACATTTTACTTCTCACCCAAGAAGCTTCTTCAGCTCTGGTTGGATGGTGGGGAATGGAAGGATTTCATTGGAATGGAATCCTTCCATTCCCCACCATCCATTCAGAGCTGAAGAAGCTTCTTGGATGAGAAGCAAAATGTCTTCAAAGAACAGAAAATCCAGTTGCCTCTTGAAAAAGCACCTTTGGGACAACCATGACCTAGTCCTAGATGACTGAGAAACTCCATAGACATTCTTACAGTCCATATTTTCAAAACTAACTTCAGGATTTTGTGAGTTCCTGGTGCAAAAGTGGTCCAGGCCCTCATCTATCTCTCTCATTGAAGAAAAAAAATGGTGTTTGTGTATGTGGGGGAATGTAATGGTTAGGATGTGAATGTCATCTCCCTAATGGTAGCCCTTGACTTATGACCATTTTTTAAAGATGGTTGAAGTTGCAACAGTGTAAGAAAAAAGTGAGTTATGAACTATCCTGAAGTTATACCTGTCACACTATCCCTGCAGGCATGGCTGCAATTTGGGCACTTGGCAATCAGCTCGCATTTTCAATCCTTGCAACATCTTGCAGAGATGTAATCATGATATTGCAACCTTCTCAGCCAGCTTCCCATTTGCAAAGTCAATTGGGGAAGCCAGATTTGCTTAAGGATCATGCTGATTTGCTTAACAGCTGTGTGATTGCTCAGTGGCCATGGTAAAAATGATTATAAAATTGGCTCCAGTCATGAGATGACTTGCATAATTGCCAGATTGCTTAATGACTAAAATTCAGGACCCAATTATGGTTGTGAGGATTACCTGTACTAAAGATTGGGCTAAAAATAGATTGATTAGGAGAAAGATGAATTTTAAGAAAATGCAATAAAGAGAAGAAATCTGATGATAATGTAGTTATTGAAATATTCAGTTTTTTAAAAAAAATGTTAAATGTTAACCCACTTTTCATACTTACAAATAATTCCCCAAACAGAGGCAACTGCATTGAAGATTATTCTTCTGAGTGACTTTGTATTTTGGATCTTCAGGTGAGAGAAGCTTACTGGCATTGGATTTGTTGCAACAAAGACATCAGACCTCCTGTTTCTGAGATAACAATGACCTCTATTCCCATCAGCAGCCCTTTGGTAAGATAGATGTGAGACAGATAGATTTAATCAAACATGTAGTGGGAGGGGTAACCAGCCTTGGTGCCTATTACAGACAGTATTACATGTCCAGAACATCAGTAGAATCATTTTTCTAACCCATTTAATTCTTGCAATGCACACACTATCTGCAGGTGAAATTCAAAAAATTAGAATAGCATGCAAAAGTTCATTTATTTCAGTAATGCAACTTAAAAGGTGAAACTAATATATGAGATGCAAGGCAAGATAGTTCAAGCCATGATTTGTCATAAATGAGATGATAATGGCTTACAGCTCATGAAAACCCCAAATTCACAATCTCAGAAAATTAGAATATTACATGCAATCCATAAAACAAGGATTGTACATAGAACAATATCGGACCTCTGAAAAGTATAAGCATGCATATGTACTCAGTACTTGNGTGTTATGGAAGACCAGGATGCTTCAATAGCGGCCTTCAGCTCTTCTGCATTGTTCGGTCTTATGTCTCTCATCCTTTTCTTGGCAATGCCCCATAGATCTCTCTGGGTTCAGGTCAGGCGAGTTTGCTGACCAATCAAGCACAGTAATCCCACGGTCATTGAACCAGGTCACTAAGTGGAACTGCAACTGTGTTTACAATCTTATTTCAGCCTTCCTTTGCTTTACAGACCTGCAAAGGTTATAAATGTAAGGATTTGTCTCATCGAATAATTTTCATTACCATCGTAACTGCAAACTAAAGAAAACTTAGTGGAGTTTAAAATTTAAACTCCTGCTAAAGGAGACAGTCATTAAATGAGGGCTGAACTAATCCATTAGTGAAAATAATATTTTCCGCCTTTGATTCAAATATTTTAGAGATCTGACATTTGATGGAAAATTCTGTAGGAGATGCATTCATTTATTTGCAGATTCTACAAAGTTCTAATTTTTAACTGAAAATTGAACTTTTCCTGCCTACCCACAAAAATTCTGTCATTTCACTTAAAAGTGAAAAGCATCTAAGCAAGTTGTTACAAAGTGGAGATTGTTCCTAGATTATGATACAAATATGATACTGTTTTATGTAAAGAATAGCATTTGTGTTTTCTTTAAGGGCCAGTCACATAGGCCGACGGATGCAAAAAGTATGTAAAAAGGACACAGCGGACGAGAAAATGTTCCACCGTTGTTTATCCACTCTCAAAAGTCCCCCAAATTTGCATAAACGAGCGGACAACAACGGAAAGGAACGGACGGGGAGAGGACGTAGCGAGGATGTTAAGCGGATGCTCCACGGAAGCCTAGCAGATGGAGCGGATGGAAGCGGATGACACATCCGCAGGGCTTCCGTGGGAGAACAGCGAAGCGGACACGCAGCGGAAGGAGCGGATGCAGAGCGGATACAGCGGATGCATCACGGATGCCCTAGCGGATGCCTAGCAGATGCAAGTGTTCACTGCGCATGTGGGGAGGATGCATTGCATCAGCCCCGCGGATATAAAAGGATGCAGCTCGCAAGCAGGTCACCATTCAGAGGAAAGACCTGCTGCCGAGACATTCCAGCCAACAACCATGGGGAAGAAGAGGAAGCCTGTGCCTACTCCTGCCAGCCCTGGCAAGAAGGACAGGGCCACCACCCCACCCCTGGCATTGACTCTGCTTCTGCTGGGGCTTCTGCTGCTGGTGCTGACTCTGCTGGTGCTGGGGCTCTTGCTGGTGCTGCTCCTGATGCTGGTGCTTCTGCTGGTGCTTACTCTGCTGGTGCTGCTGGTGCTGCTTTTGCTGCTGCTGTTGTTGCGCTACTGCTGCTGGTGGTATGGTGGACCAGCCCCTAGAACTCAAAGCCCTTCTGATGAGGGCCCAGAAGGCCCTGCCAGAGGGAGGAGAGAGGCATACATGAGATAGGGAGAGGAGGCAGTACTCCATCGAAGAGGAACATGAGGATGAGGTGCTCAAATGGCTGAGGGAGAACGAGTACCTATGGCGGAAGGGACACAGGCTCTATCGAGACACCAAGAGGAAGCAGGCGGCTTGGAGAGAGAAGGCGGAGAGCCTGGGCTATACTTCGGAGGTCCTCCTCGCTGCTGGAAGCACATGCACACCTGGTACGGGAAGCTGACCTCAAGAAGTCTGGCCAGGCCGCGGTCAAGCTCACCAACCGGGAGACCTACGTGATGGGCAAGTGCAGCTTCTTGGAGGGTGAGATCCATCACCGAGGAGCAGCCCCTCTGTCTACCCTCTCTCTCAGGTAGCCCATAGAGAGCCAGTCTCTTCTGGCCAAGAGTCAGCTCCTGTGGTCCAGGCAGGTATCTGTAGAGCGCCCCACGACGCAGACCCCCTGACAGCTGCAATCCCGTGGCGGAGCGCGTGGAGGACCCCCTGACGCAGTGGGAGCAAGGAGAGGGCACTGACACCAGAGACCAACCCACACCCACCTCCAGCTCCACCTCCACAGAAAGCAGGCAGAGAGCCAGACCGGAGGGGCAGAGGCACCACTGTCCTGCTGGAGATCAGGGACACCATCAAAAGCAGTGTAGATCTCCTCTCTCAGCTGGTACACACCGACATATCATCCTCAAACCGCAACCCCTTCCTCACTCATGTCAACCAGCACCTCATGGACATGTCCTAATCACAGTACCAGGTGATAAAGGAGAGGATCTTCTGCACAACCCTCCAGGCCCAGATGAACCTGCTCCTACCCAGTCCAGGTCTGCTCCTCCACCCCAGGTGATGTCACAACCCTTCCAAGGCTTTCCACAGGCCCTCATCTACCAAGGCTACGGCTACCAGGAGTTCCAGCAGCACAGGCAGCCCTTCCCAGTCCAGGCACAGGTACATCGGATGCCACCGGTGCCACTGATGCCCACAATGGCACCTATGCCACAGATGCCACCAATGCCACAGATGCCACCATGCCAAAGATGCCACCCACGCCTCACCTTGCTCAACTGCGGACCAGACAGCTCCACTACACTCTCCCTTCCTCCACCCCACAGCCAAGCCCGGCCTCAGAACATCTGTCATCGGTCTTGGACTGACACCCCATGTCATGGAGGAAGGGGCTCTCAAACACAAGGCTGAGCCAGCTCTCTGTAAGCTCCCTCCACACACCATCCCCTGTTGTCCTCTCGGGGCCAGGCCCCCCAATGGCACCTCAGACCAGCACTCCAGCAGCAGGCACCTCCACAGCACCTGGACCTTCACCCCTGAGACTATGGGCACACCTCAGAGTGACTGAGAAGAGTGCCAGAGACTGGGTTGCTACCTGTTGACTTTATTTTTGCTTGGGACACTTTACTTGGGTCATTTTGCTTTTACAGTTTGATATTATAAAGTTTATCTTTGCTTCACACACTTGGTTCAGTTTTTTTAGTAAATAAAGTCTTGGTGGAAACTTTTAGAAATGGCTTAAGCCTTTGCATGCTTGTGGGATGGGTAAGGATAGCAGTGGGATGGGCAGGGATACCTGTGGGATGGGCAATAGCTTGGGATGGGTTAGGATAGCAGTGGATGGGCAGGGATAGATAAACCTCCAGTGCAAGCATAGTGGGACTCTATGGTCCACCCTCCCAGCTGCCACACCTATGGCCTTTACTTATTATCAATAACAATTTAATCATTCATCAACACATTTCAACATAAACACAACTCTTTATTAAATGCCCTGTTCATTGTAGGGCACTCAACATACATGGCAACAATCTCATCAGTGTGATGAGACAGGCTGAAGGAAGCATCCATTAAGCATCTACCATCCTGTCTTGCCACTCCACTGCTCCAGCTGGGGAGTTGCACTATGTTTCAGGAGGTTGCGCTGCTTCTTCCCTTCACGTGAGGCTCTGTTGGGGCCTTGCACATCCTCAGTGTCTATCAGGTTTCGCCCTTGCCTCCATTCACCAGGCTCCATGTCCCCATTGCCGTGTTGGCAGTCCATGAGCCTGTTCTGCAACACTGGGTAGCGCGTGCGCATGAGATTGTGCAGGATGCAGCAAGCTTCCACAATGTTCCTCACGGTCTGTGGGAGATGCTGCATGGTGGTGAGAAGTACCTGGAACCTGTTGGCCAGGATGCCAAAGGTGTTCTCCACCACCCGCCTTGCCCTGGACAGCCATGTAGTCGAAGATCCTCTCTTCACGGGTGAGGCATCTGGAAGTGTAGGGCTTGGTGAGGTAGGTTCTGAGGGAGAAGGCGTCATCCCCACGATGAAGTAGGGCACATCATCCCCACATCGTTGGTAGGGGATCTGGATCTGGGAAGACCATGATGAGGTTGCGTTCCAGCCCCTCCTTGAGGTCACTGGCGTTGCATACCTGGGCATCTGAAGATGACCTGTTGCCTGAAGCATCGATATACATGAACTTGTAGTCAGCATCGACCATGGCGACGAGGATGATGCTGAAGAAGCCCTTGTAGTTGTGATAAGTAGACCCTGAGTTGGCTGGAGCTTTGCAGGCCACGTGCTTGCCATCTATGGCTCCAACGGTGTGTGAGAAGTTCCACTTCTGATACCACTGCTCTGCAACTTTCTTCCAGTCTTCTTCAGTGGAGGGGCACTGGAGGAGCTCCTCCAGGTATTCTTCGATGATGGCCTGCACCACTTCTCTGACCACAATGCTGATGGTGTTGTGTGGCACCCCCAGGCGTACTGGCCTGCCTCTGTACGTGGTTCCGGAGGCCAGGTGGTGCAGAGTCAGTGCCACCTTCAGCCCAGGGTCCAGGCTGGGCCAGAAGTTGGTGTTTGCCTTGGTCAATCTGGGTGTCAGCCGCTCCACAACTTCGTCAAACATGGCTGGTGGATCCTCATGAAGTTCTGGAATGCATGAGGTCTTCGTTGCTCAGCTCCACCATCAGCTTCTTGTACAGTCCCTACTTAGCTCTTCTTGTGATCCATCTTCGGACTCAGACACTTCTTGGACGCCTCCTTTCCTTCACGTAGAACAGGTAAAGAGCCTATAGAGGGCTCATCAACTGTTGTAGAACGATGGCGGCTATCAAAAGGAGTGTGTGACGAACCATGGTGGAGATGACTGGATGCTGTGGAAGAGCAAGAGCAAGAGAAGGCTGAAGAGGTCTGCACAGCAGGGCTGCTGGACTGAAAGTGAGGTCCAGGTGATTTCTCCCCCCTTTTATAGGAAATATAGGTTTTCCGCTAGATGTCCTTTTGCATCCTCTAGGCATCCTGCAGACATCCTGAATATCGAGATACGTCCCCTAACGAACGTTTTTTCTGTTTTAATGCTTTGTATGTGAGCTGCATCCGCTTTCATCCTTTCTACGTCCATGCTACTCACGCTGCGTGTCCGTTCCGCGTCCATTTCGCTTCCTCCCTGTGTCCGTTTTCCGCTGGAGCGGATGTGAGTTGTGTGGATGCGTAGCGGATGCCTAGCAGATATAGCGGATGCATAACGGATGACGATGGATGTATAACGGATGTTTCCCATATGCGTAGCGGATGTTTAACGGACGCATTTGTATACTTAACCGCTCAAAAAGTTTTGTGCAGCTCAAAACTTTTTGAGCGGATGAAATCTCAGTAGACGGATGCTGGACGGATAGAGAGTATGAAAAACGTATGCAGTGAGTACAGAACGGATGCATCGTGTTAACCAATGGATGGCAAGTGTTTCTCTCCGTTTTACATCCTCTTTCCATCTGTTGGTGCTGTGTGACATGGGCTTTAGTTTAGCTTGCTCAGTAAACAAAGATTTTAGCCCAGTCTTCATTTACTATTGTATATTGTTTTTACCTTTTGCTCATTCTAAAGCAAACTTTTAGAGGGTTTATTTTCCACCCAGGTAAATGAACCATGTAATGCAGAGCATAACCAGAAGATTGAATGGGAAGAACCATCATAGCACATTGTCTCTCCTTTGGACTCAGTTCAGTTTGAATGAAACTGAAGAAAACTGGGATATATTCAGCCATTTTTAATTTTCTTTCCTTGCTGATCTCTGGAGCCATATTCTCTTCAAATTATAGTGGAGAACTTTTTTCCCCCAACCCATTCCTTGTTTTAAATCACTTAACCAGAAATAAAATATAGAGGGGGCAGGTTATCTGCTTGTCACTAACTATAATATCTAGTGGATACTTTGTTAAATTAAAAACAAAGAGCCTTGAATAACTGTATAATGCAGGATGAATTTAAATGTCTTTTTCATATATCTTGTATTTATTGTCAGTATTTTTCCTAATGGCTTCTTATGCATCTTTGTAGATAAGAGTATTGGATAAAATGTTTTTATTTCTCAAGTAGACATAGATAATGTTCTGCAAATTATTTAAAGAGGCAGTTTCACTTGTGGCAACACTGCAAACCAAGTGTCATTCTTTGAACCATCAAGTTAACTACTGTACATCTTTCTCAAGATATGACTCTTTCCTGTGTTGGAATATTTAGAACACTCTTCTGCCATGATTTTGGTGGTTTCTGAGGAACCATATATTGCTAAGACATTGAAGTTAAGTGATTTATACTTCATGTAGGTAAACTTTATTGTTTTGCTTTATAATAAGAACAATACATTAAGTAGTTGAATTTATAATTTCACTGGCTGACATTTGATACATGTATTTTTTACTTCCTTCCCTTCTCTTCCCTTTATATGCTTTACATTTGCGTGTTTGCTTTTTATATTCCCAGTGGTTATGTCAAGAAAGTATCTTGACGTTTATGGTCCAAAGCTCATTGACACCATAATTCATCATGCATATGAATGTTGGTATTTTAAATATCAATCATATTTAAATATGTCACTGGGTATTTTTGGTTATTTTTTTTAGTTGCAGCTATTATTCAATTTTAATGTGAAGCCTCAAATTATAATGCCCACTGTAGGATAAATAGAATGATCATGATGCCCAAAGTAATTTGGACTGATTGATGGATTCTAATATACAGTTGGCTGCTAATTATCCAGGAAGCAAGATGTGAGGTTCTAGTTTGAGATACCACACAATTTTTTGGGAGGAAAATGTGGAAGCCTGGAGAAGCAGAATGAGACTTTGACAGCCAGCGGAATCTAATGTGGGTTTGGGGAGACCTTGGGAGAGATGGTGGAGGCTGGTCATGGATAGGAGAAAAAATTGCAAGAGCAACTGACCAAAACAATTTGCCACCTACTCTGTTAGCCTTCCCATTGACTTTGCTTGTGCAAGGAAGTTACAAATGGCGATCAAAGGCTACAGCTCACTACCAGTCACAATAAAATCACTCTAAAACGAGCATCTAACATACAGTATATACACATTACAAGGAAAACATACTTCAAGGATAGGTTTACAAGATTACATTGTTGGCATTTTCTTTATTAAGTTTGCCTTAATTATGTGGGGCTGGATTTTTGTTGGCTCAAGTTGATTTCATTCTGCCTTTGTTAAACCAAATAGTTTTTCTTTTTGTTTTCCTGGTAAGGCAATAATTTCCTGAAACATATTGGAACTGTATAGATGGAGAAACTAGATCTGGTCTCTGTCACGTCCCCAAGGACAGAGAGAGATATCTTATAAATAAAGGGATAAATACTACAAAGCCAATTATGGAGCTGCAGAAGTATTTCCACTTTGGGAGTCACTGTCCCATAAACCCAAACCAAGAAATATGCCTAAACAATGTCAGGCAACATGTCTTTAATAAGCAAACTGAACTCTAGACAATTTTTTTAAACTGCAAATTTCTATATAGTCTGTAGCAAATTTTGCTTTACAGATTATTCAGTAGACCTCTATTTCTTGAACTGTATTGATGATGAATACCATTACTACAGCGAGTTTGTTCTTCATAATTGGCATACAGTCTGACTACAATATATTCTGCTGCTGGATTCCGTAAGAAGCTTCCAATCTCTATCATCATCATCATCATCACCACCACCATGTTGAAAATGTCTTTAGAAAAAGCATGACTGTAATTCCTTTTTGAGAGCCTATTCATTGTAATAGTTAAAGCATCCAGCTAGAAACTGGGAGATTGTGAACTCTAGTCTTTCACTGGATACAAAACTATCTGGATGACCTTGTCCCAGTCACTTTCTCTTAGCCCTAGGAAGGAGGCAATTTCAAGTCATTTCTGAAAAATCCTGCGAAGCAAAATGTAGGAATTAGTCCAAGCAGTCTCTGAGAATTTGAATGGAATTTGAATATGAAATATGGAACAGTATTTAAAGCCACTTCAAATATTAAGAATCTTCCCATATGGATAGATGCTTAACCAACAGATTGTAATATGTTACAGATCTTTCTGGTTACTGTGTTATATATATTCTTAAACAGGTTCTTATATTTTTGGTACTTTTTCAGAATTATAGCAGAGATCCAACACGAATTATAGGAATCAAAATAAAGTTGTTCTAATCTTTCACACAAAACACACAACCAACATTATTATTATTAATGTTATTAAGAGCATCAACATTTCATTATTCCTGCCAATATTTATGGAGCAATTATCTGAGGCAAAATTGCACAATTATTTAGGTTGAACCCTGAATCACAAAACATTTTTTCAGGAAATTTGCAACGTTGACAAGTTCTGCTTGGTTTTCTCTAGGTCTAATGAGAAACCGAGTCCTACTGAAATGTGAGAATCTCTAATGGTGATTGAAAATAGTGGTACAACTTTTTCAGGACTTCCATATGGACTTGGGGAAAATATATTTTGTTTTAACCATCAAAACTTTATGATCTTACTTCCCCCTTATGCGTACACATACACACACACACATACACACACACACACACACACACACACACACTGAATAAGATAACTGGCTTTTCTGCCTTCATATACAGTACATTAACAATATCACTTAGACTTATATACCATTTCATAGTGTTTTACAGGATTCTCTGAGCAGTTTACCAATGTCAGCATATTACCCCTAACAATCTGAGTCCTCATGCTACCGACCTTGGAAGGATGGAAGGATGGAAGGCTGAATCAACCTTGAGCCTGATAAGATTTGAACTCCTGGCAGTGAGCAGTGAGCTAGCCTACAATACAGATAGTCCTCAACTTACAACCACAATTAAGCCCAGAATTTATGTTGCTAATTGAGAAATTTGTTAAGTGAGTTTTGCCCCATTTTACTTTTTTTTTCTTGCCGCATTTGTTAAGTGAATCACTGCAATTGTTATATTAGTAACCAGGTTGTTAAGTAAATCTGGTTTCCCCACTGACTTTGCTTGTCAGAAGGTCAAAAAAAGATGATCACATGACCCCAGGATACTGCAACCGTCATAAATGTGAGTCAGTTGTCAAGCATCCGAATGTAAATCATGTGACCATGGGAATGCTACAACAGTCATAAGTGTGAAAAATGGTCATAAGTCACTTTTTTCAGTGCCATTGGAACTTTGAACAGTCGCTAAATAAATTTGAATTTGAATTCTTTATTGTCAATGTGTGTATGTACACAGTATACATACAATGAAATTCACATAACACTGAGAGACCAGACCCAACATGCACACACATGGCAGTCCCCAAACACCCACTCACCCACCAAATTCTCTGCCCCCTAAAAAGACCAAGTAACACTGTCCAACAGCTCACTGATGGTGGTCCTTAAGTTCATTGTTAAGTACAGCTATAGCTCTAGACAGGGGTGGGATCTGACAGGGTTAACTACCAGTTTGGTGATTTATGATGTGCTTCCCAGCATGCTGCACGTGTGTGTAAATGTTTGTCAGCTTGCTGCCTGGACAGCTGAGCAGTGCTGCATGCAGGGAAGCAGCGTTTGAAAAAGCCCTTTTTTCCTGCTTTTTCAACCGCAGCTGTGCCTTGCATGGAAGCTGAGGTTGAAAAAGCAGGAAATAAAGGTCAGAGCCCAGGAGGGCGGGTGGGCCAAAACAGCAGCAGACATAGAACCGGTTCTATGTCTGCTGCTCTTCAGAGCTACCGGTTCTACAGAGCCGGACAGAACCGGGAGAATCCCACCCCTTCTCTAGGATAAAAATTGTTCAGAAAACATGTGGTCCGAGTTTTAATTGTTCTGTATCTTCCACCAGAAAGCAACAGTTCACAAAGATTGTAAGCAGTGAATGAACTGTCCAATGAACTGTTGTAAGTCGAGGATTACCTGTATTGAATTCTAACCACTGCTTCACCACTAATTCTCAACTATTTCACCAGAAAAGTTCTGTTTACTGAAAAGGCCATTGTAGAAAATAGCAAACTGTGCTGAGAAGAGAAAAATAATAATTTGGGAAGTTCCACATTTACTGTCTGTCACTTGGTTTTAAGCCCCTGTCACACTGCACCAACGGATGCAAAGAGGACGTAAAACGGACAAAAAAGCTTGCCATCCATTGTTAATTGCGATTGTATCCGTTCTGTACTCCAACTGCCTCCGTTTTGCTTCCTCTCTATCCGTCCAGCATCCGTTCTATTGAACATTTCACCGCCTCAGAAAGTTTTGAGCTGCTCAAAACTTTTTGCGCGGAAAATGTATCAATTGTCCTTCTGCATCCGCAACACATCTGTAGGCATCCGTTCTGCATCGTTACCACATCCGCTATATCCGCTAGGCATCCGCTGCGCATCCGTTGCAACTCGCAACCGCAGCAACTCGCATCCGCTCGGACGCAGGGGAGGAAGCGGAACGGACGCAGAACGCGATACAGGAATGGATGCCCCTAGCGGAAAACAAGCGTTTAAAAACGGAAAAAACGTTCGCAGAGGGGACTATCTCGGATATTAAGGATATCTTGAGGAATGCCTAGAGGATGCCTAGAGGATCAAAGGGACACCTATAATGCCTATTAAAAAAGGGGGAGCAACTCGTCTGCATCTTACTTTTCAGACCAGCAGCCCAGCTGTGCATACCTCTTGCAGCCTTCATCTGACTTTCCTCTTCCACAGCATCCAGTCATGTCAACCGTGGATCGTACACAGTCCTTTGGAGGCCACCATTCCTTCTGCAAACAGTGCGAAGCATCTACAGGCTCTGTGAACCCTACTACGGGAAGAAAAAGAGGCGGCAAGAAGCGTCTGGTCCGAAGATGGATTTGGGAGAAGAGCAGAGTACGGACTGTACAAACAAAGCTGATGGTGTGAGCTCAGGAACAAAGAACAACTCGGGCATTTCCAAACTTTCATGAAGCCATCTTTTGACGAAGTTGTGCAGCGCCTGACACCCAAGTTGACCAAGCAAACACCAACTTCCCGGCCCAGCCTGGAACCTGGGCTCTCAAGGTTGCACTGACTCTGCGGCCACCTGGCACCAGGGACACCTACAGAACATGCAGTAACGGCTGAGGGTGCCACATAACACCATAGCATTGGGCATGAGAAGAGTGGTGCAGCCATCATCGAAGAATACATGGAGGAGCTCTCCAGTGCGCCTCCCACTGAAGGAGGATGGAAGAGAGTTGCAGAGCCAGGGTATCAGAGGTGGAACTTTCCCACACTTGTTGAGCCATAGATGGCAAGCTGTGGCTGCAGACGCGCAAGCCAAAGTCGGGGTCCCACTTATTTCAACTTACAAGGTGGCTTCTTCAGCATCGTCCTCCATTGCGATGTCTCCTTTCTCCACTGCAACAGGGAGTCCTCACCCGCTTCCACCATGGTTACAACAGCTGTCTGCGGGTTCTCCGCCGTGGCACGCTCCACAGAAAAACCTGCCTGGAACAGGGACGACTCTCGGCCAGAGAGGGACTGGCTCTCAGCAGGCTGCTGGAGAGAGAGGTAGACCAGAGGGGCTCGATGGCGGATCTTCACCCTCCAGGAAAGCTGCATCATGGCATGACGTAGGTCTCTCGGTCCGTTTCAAGCTTGCCCGGGCCTGGCCAGATTTCTGAGTGCAGCTTTCCTGTACCATGTGTTTGCATGTCTTCCACCAGCCGAGAAGCACATCCGATGTTGTAGCCCAGACTCTCCAACCCTCTCTCTCCAAGCAGCTGGCTTCCTTTTTGGGTTGTGTCCCTGTACAAGCGGTGTCCCTTCCGCCACAGATATCAGTCTCTCTCAGCCACTCCACGACCTTATCCTCATGTTCTCCTCAATAAAAGTACCTGATCCTCTCCCGTTGTCGCATACGCCTCTTCCTCCCTTTGATAGGACCAGATGGGCCCTCATCAGAGGGCTTCCGAGATAGTAGGGGCTGCTCTCTCACACCACCACAGCAGCCAGCACCAGCAAGGATCATCATCATCATCATCAACCGCAGGACCATATCATCATCTCATACATCAGCAGCACAGCAGGATCATCATCATCATCATCACAGCAGGGACCCATAATCATCATCATCATCTCATCATCGATCTCATCAGCAGCGCAGGCAGGCAGGATCATCATCATCATCTATCATCATCAGCAGCAGCGGCAGCAGGCAAGGATCAGCAGCAGCCCAGCAGCACCAGCAGCACCAGCAGGACAGGCATCAGCAAGCAGCAGAGTGAGCCCAGCAGCGTCAGCAAGGACCAGGAGTCATGAGCAACAGCAGCACCACGAGCAGCGACCAGGAGACATGAGCAGACGAGCAAGCACCAGCGAGCACGAGCAGGACCAGCAGGACCAGCAGGACCAGCAGCAGCCTCAGCAGAGTACACACGCAGCAGAAGCACCACTGCCAGGAGCAGCTTCAGCAGAAGCTCCAGTCACCAGAAGAGCGAGGCCCAAGCAGAGAAAGCCTCCAGCAAGAAGTAGAGTCAGGGACAGGGGGCGGAGAGGGTGGCCCTTCCCTCTTGCCAGAGATGGCGGCAGGTTGCTGATGGCTTTCACTTCTTCCCGATGGTTGTGGGATTGCTGGCTGCAGGGAGGCTGGCAGGGAGGCTGCAGGCACAGGCTGGCAGGAAGGCTGGGCAGAAGGCTGGCAGGAAGGCTGGCGCAGGAGAGCAGGCACCAAGGCAGGCACCCAAGCAGGCACTCAAGGCTGGCAGGCAGATGGCTGGCAGGGAGGGCTGGCAGGGCACCAAGGCTGGCAGGAAGGCTGTCAGGAAGCCTGAAGGAGGCAAGGCAGGCAGGCAGGCACCAAGGGATGGCAGGCAGACTGGCTGCAGCAAGGCTGGCAGGCAGGCTGCAGCAAGGGCTGGCAGGGCCAGGCAGAGAGCAAGGGCCGGCAGGAGGCTGGGCCAGGAGGTCTTGGAGGCAGGCTGGCAGGAAGGGCTTTGCAGCAGGCTTGCAGTGCAGGCATCAGGCAGGGCAGGTAAGGACTCGATGTATCCTGCAAGCAGGTCTTCCTCCGAATGCTGGCCACCGTGCGCGAGCTGCTTCCGCGTTGGCTTAATGCAATGCATCCCCCCCGCATGCGCAATTAACGCTCAGCACCGTATTCGGCTTCCGCTGTGCATCTGCTAGGCTTCCGGCTGTGCATCAGCTTCTTCCACTCGGCATTCCGCTCTTGCATCCACTTCATCCATTCCGCGTCGGCTTGCTGAGGCCCCCCGGAAGCCCTGTGGGATGTTGCCACCGCTTCCCATCTGCTTCCATCTGCTGGGCTTCCGTCCGCATCTGCTTTTCCATCCGCCCTTGCGTCCTCCCCGCGTCCGTTCCTTTCCGTGTTATCCGCTCCAGTTATGGCAAATTTTTGCC
This sequence comes from Laticauda laticaudata, assembly GCA_004320025.1. Classification (NCBI taxonomy): domain Eukaryota; kingdom Metazoa; phylum Chordata; class Lepidosauria; order Squamata; family Elapidae; genus Laticauda; species Laticauda laticaudata. Next base: position 45,420 of record BHFT01000389.1, read on the forward strand.
CCTTTTGAGAGCTAACGGGATAACAATGGAGCGTAGGAACATTTTGCTCGTCCGTTGTGTCCTTTTTACTAACGTTTTGCATCCGTTGGGCAGTGTGACAGGGCCTTTAGGCTCCTATCAAGGCATTACTGGAGGACATTAAACTTTTTGATTGACTGCGCTGTCTGTATACTGTCTTACATTATGATACCCCCACCACAAGGCACTGAGGAATCATGAGCATCAATTTCATAAAACAAAAACAAGAAGAAAATATGAGGAACCAAAGATGATGTTTCATCTGGAGCCTATTTCCATTGGTCATGGTTTAGTAAGAATTATTTTTTCAACTGAACATTGAAAAATAGAGAGAGCTGTATTGTGAAACATGACTTTGTCTTAAATATAGTTTCGAATAAGGAAAAAAGCCCTGCCCTTAGCAAGTGTTCAAATTATGATCATTCCAAAAGGCTCTTTCATGAATTATTTAAATCAGGGGTTTTCAACCTTGGCAACTTTAAGCCTGGTGGACTTCAATTCCCAGAATTCTCCAGTCAGCGTGGTCAACTCAACATCACTCCCATTGAGGCAAAGCTGGCTGGAGAATTCTGGGAATTGAAGTCTACCAGGCTTAAAGTTGCCAAGGTTGAAAATCCCTGATTTAAAATCAAATAATATTCTCATTGTCTTCAGTCACTCTCTGACTTTCCCCAAAATTATTTTGTTAATAAAGAACTATCTGAATCTCAGACTGCCCACCATCTTTGTCATAATCAGTATATGCCTCTGTCGTTCCTCATAATGACACCTGTCCCCCTCCTCCTCCTCTTCATTTACAGTGTGTCCAATCTTCAGTTGGTCTTGTGCACTTTCTCCATTCCCAAAATAGGCAGCCCCAAGTATGTTTAAGACAGAGTTCAACCCTGTATATCAGCCTGGGCATGGCTTGGTGATCATGTGACTGTCTGGGCATGGTCAACTCAACATCACTCCCATCGAGGCACACATCTCCTCGCCTGGCCTCTTGTGACTGTGGGGATGCTGCAACAGTCGTAAGTGTGAAAAATGGTCATAAGACACTTTTTTCAGTGCCATTGGAACTCTGAATGGTCACTCCACACAAGCAAAGTACCAGCAAAAGAGGAAAAAAAAACTCCAGAGAAGTTCCTGAGACAAGAAGCCTAGTCCCGCCAAGCATGCAATTAGGGTTAACAGAGAGGCAGTTTCTGTAAGCAACACCAGAATGTTTCCTTCCTGCCTTNTCTTCCAACAACCGGTTCTCCGAACTGCTTAGAATGTTAATAACCGGTTCTAGCGAATAGGTCTGAACTGGTAGAATCCCACCCCTGCTGGTGGCTAAATAAACAGAGTTGGAAGGGACCTTGGAGGTCTTCTAATCCAGGCCCCTGCTCAAGCAGGAAACCCTATACTATTTCAGACAAATGGTTGCCAACAATTTGACATTTCCCAGTGTAAATTTTGTTAGCAGGATGATCTCCTAAACCATGATTTTCCAATCAATTTAAGAAGATTGGCAGATGGATGTATTTCCAATTCCTGTATCCCTCAACATTTATCCTGTGAATATGATTAATGCTCTTCTGGATAAACAATGATGCTGGAGACATATTCTAAATATGCTGTTAGTGCCCTTAGGGGTCCAGTGTCTTTCTTGAAAATCAGTGATGCTGCACTTCACTTTATAAAATATTATTCCTATTTTTTTTTCCTTTACTATGTATTGATTTCTTTTAAAGAAGGAGATGCAGGGATCCTGTTCGGCTACAAAGAAAATATCTTGAAACACACTGGTATCCTTCTTGTGAAAAGCACAGGTAAGCAGATCTACTAAATTCCACAGTCCCTCTGGGAGGGAGATATGTGTTTATCAATTTAATATATAGCACTTAGCACTTCTACTGCTTTACAGCCCTTTACAGCCCTCTCTAAGTGGTTTATAGAGTCAGCATATTACCCCCAACAATTTGGGTCCTCACTTTACCCACCTTAGAAGGATGGAAGGCTGAATTAACCTTGAGCCTTGTGCGATTTGAACTGCCAAATTGCAGGCAGCTGGCAGTCAGCAGAAGTAGCCTACAGTACTGCACTCTAACCACTGTGCCACCGCAGCTAATATAAAAAAAAACAAATAAACATTTACATACCCAGTACATATAGTGAAAACACTCTGTCCAGTTTCTCTATTTAAAGAGCATTAAAGAGATGAAGAGAATGACAAACTTTGACTTTTCATGCAGAATTTTGGCTCTGATTGAAGCCTGGGATTGACTAAAGGCCCTGTCACACTGCCCAAACGATGCAAAAACGGCACAAGGGATGGAGCAAAATGTTCCATCCGTTGTTATCGGGCGTCTAAGGGGCAAAATATGTTGCATAACCGGAGCGGATAAAACGGCGGGGGGAGGACGGCAGGCTGGTGGAAACGGCAGATGCGGAAGGTTTTAGCCAGCGGATGAAAGCGGATGGAGTGATGCACATCACAGCGCTTCGGGGGGCTGCAGAAAGCGTGGAGTGGAACGGAGTGAAGGGGATGCAGAGCGGATGCACACGGTTGAAGGCGGACAAAATGTCAGAGCGGGAAGCCTACAGATGCATCAGGGGAAGCCTAACAGATGCTGGCGTTAATTTGCGCATGCGGGGATGCATTGCACAGCACGCAATATAAAGGGAAGCAGCTCGCACGTGGCCAAGCATTCAAGAGAAGACCGCCTTCGCGGATAATCAATCTTGCTGCTGCCTGCATGCTGCCCTGCAGCCTTGCTGCCAGCTTGCGCCAGCCTGCCTCCAAGCCTCTGGCCGGCCTCCCTCGCAGCCCTGCTCTCTGCTTGCTGCCAGCTCCCTGCAGCCAGTCTGCCTGCCAGCCTTTGCCTGCCTGCCTGCCTGCCTGCTTCCTGCAGCCTTGGTGCCAGCCTTCCTGCCACCTTTGCCCCGTCGCCAGCTTGCTGCCAGCCTTCGGTGCCGACTTGTTGCCAGCCGTGCCGCTTCCTGCGCCAGCCTTGGTGCTGCCCAGCCTCCCTGCCAGCAGCAACCCCACACACATGGGGAGAAGCGAAAGTCTCAGCAACGCCCTCGATCCCTGGGAAGAGGACAGCACCTCGCCGCACCCTCTCCGCACTGCCCTGTCCCTGACCTGCTTCTGCTTGGCTCGGTCGCTTCTTACTGGTGCTGGAGCTTCTGCTGAGCTGCCTCCTGGCGTGTGCTTCTGCTGGCTGGTACTCTGCATGAAAGCTGCTCCTGGTCCTGCTTTGGTGCTGCTCATGCTCCTGGACTTGCTCTCCTGCTTCGTCTGCTCGTGCTCCTGTCTTTGCTGCTACTCATGTTTCCTGGTCCTGCTTGTGTGCTGCCCCTGCTGCTCATGCTCCGTGTCTTGCTGCTGCTGCTGCGTCACTCTGCTGCTGCTGATCCTGTCTCTCTGGTGCTGCTGCTGCTGCTGATCCTGCTGCTGCTTGCTCTGCTGATATGATGATTGATGATTGTCTTGTTGCGATGATGTGGGTATGCCTGCTGGTATAGGAGATGAGATCTGCTGGCGCTGCTGCGGGATATGATGATGATATTATTCCGTTCCTGCTTGGTGTGTGATGATGAGATGATATCCTGCTGCGCTTTGCTAGGAGAGAGATATATGTCTGCTGATGATGTGTAGTCTGCTGTCTGCATGTGTGTGCGAGGAGCAGCCCCTACTATCGGAGCCCCTCTGATGAGGCCATCTGGTCCTATCAAAGGGAGGAAGAGGCGTATGGGGGACGGTGAGAGCGAGGCAATACTCATTAGGAGAACACAAGAGTATGAGTGCTGGAGTGCTGAAGAGAGAATGACTATCGTTGCGGAGGAACCGGCTGTACAGGACACCAAAAGGAAGCAGGCTGCTTGGAGAGAGAGGGTGGAGATATGGGTTCCCTCGGAGGTGCTCCTCGGACTGGTGGAAGCAGCATCACACCTGGTACAGGAGCTGCACTGAAAGAATCTTGGCCAGGCCACAGTTAATCTGCAAGACAGAAACTCGTCATGGCCAGGCTGCAGCTTCCGTGGAGGGTGAGATCTCAACGACGAAGCACCAGGAGCCCAAATCTCTTACCCTCTCTCTCGGCAGCCTTCCTGGAGCCAGTCCTCAGCCCGAGGTCAGTCCCTGTCTCCAGGGCAGGCCTTATCTGTGCGAGCGTAGCCATGGCGGAGAACCCTGCGGTACATCTGTTGTAAACGTGATGTGGTGAGTGGCGTGTGAGGACTCGCCCTGGTGCAGGTGGAGAAAGTAGATCATTCCGAGTTCCAAACCCGACAGTCATAGCCACATTCCACACAAGCACCCTCTAGCTCACAAATCCAACACCGTGGGTATGTGACGCCCAGGCAGGAGCGCCGACAGCAGGGAGGGGGCAGAAGCCACTGGTCCTTGCTGGAGTCAGGGACCAGCCATCCGCCACGCAAGCATAGGATTCTCTCGTTGAGTAAGCTGTGGTCAGCGACTCGCTGCATCCTTCAACTCATCAGTGCTTTCGCTCACTATGTTCAACAGACCTCAGTGAAATGGAGGGAACCAGTCTCCAGGTGGTGGAAGGACCT
>BHFT01000392.1:0-50083 GCA_004320025.1 Laticauda laticaudata
AGAAAAGGGGGCCCTCAAGCCCCTTCCCCTCCCCCGCCCCCCCCGCCCCCGCCCGTTTCGGACGGGAGTTTCAGGAGCCGGCGAAAAGAAGGCAAAAGAGGGAATTGCCGGCGTCTCTTCGGTCGGCGCTTTGCGACGTCCGCCGCCCCTTCGCTTCTGGGAGGCATTGGAAGGTGGGGGGGTGGTCTCCGGTGGCCGAGGTTCCCCTTCGCCCCCGCCGCTCCCCTCCTTTTGCTTTCATGCAACGCCTGGTAGCCTGGGATTCAGGCATTGGCCACCCCCTTCAGCCCGCGGCCTTTAAATCCATGGAAGTGGCTAATTTCTATTACGAGGCGGACTGTCTGGCTGCTCTGAACAAGCTGCACCCCCGGGGCGGCGGGGTCCCGCTCCATGACCGAGCTCACCGTGGGGATCAAACGAGAGAGCCATCGACTTCAGCCCTTACCTGGACCCTTTAGCATCGCAGCCGCCGCCACAGCCACAGCCGCCGCCGCCGCCGCCGCCTCCTTCCACGGCAGCAGGGGGGAACTTTGAGCCTGTTTGCAGCAGCGGCGGGAGCAGCGGCCCAAGATTTTCCTCTCCGATCTCTTTCCGAGCAGGACTATAAAGGCGGCGGGAAGAAACACCCGCGACTACGCTTACATCAGCCTAAGCAGGCACAGCCACCCACTCGGGCGTCGGACAGAAACCACAAAGCCGGGCCGCTGCTGGGTTGTTTCCCGCCGCAGATGGTCGAGGACCAAAGTGGAAGCCGGTGTTTCGAGCACTTGGATCTTGCAAAGGGGCCGCAAGGAAGAAAGCGGCGGCGGCGCGGCGGCGGAGGAGGAGCAGGGCCCGGCCTGGGGGAATGTCCTCGCCTTACGGCAGCCACCGTCCGCTCCTATTTGGTGCTACCAGTTCGTGCCGAGCGGGAAGCAGCGGGAACCCTCTCCACCTCGTCGTCTTCCAGCCCTCCCGGCACCCCGAACCCGTCCGATTCCTCGAAGGTCCGCCTCGGTCGGAGGAGGAAGTGGCGGCGGCGGCGGCGTTTACCCGGCAGGCCCCAGTGGAGGCAGCAGCGGCGGCGGCTGGTAAGAACAAGGTCCAAGAAGTGGCGTGGACCAAGCAAACAGCGAGGAGTACAAGATCCGCCGCGAGAGGAACAACATCGCCGTGCGCAAGAGCCGCGACAAAGCCCAAGATGCGCAACCTGGAGACGCAGCACAAAGTGTTGGAACTACGGCGAGAACGAGCGGCTCCAAAAGAAAGTCGAGCAGCTCTCCCGGGAACTCAGCACCCTCAGGAACTTGTTTCAAACAGCTGCCCGAGCCGCTTTTGGCCTCCTCCGGACACTGCTAGCCTTTTTTCCCGTTGACCTTCCCCCCCCTCCCTCCCCCGAACAGCTGGACGCCGGCTGGAAACAACGCTGTGTGGGGTTTTGGGCAGGGCGAAGGGTTGGGGGGGGAGGAATGGAGCGGTGCGCGCGCGTGTATGTGTTGAAAGGGACAGTCTAGTCGGGTCTCCGACCTTGGTACTTTAAAGCCTGGTGGACTTCAACTCCCAGAATTCCCAGCCAGCTTTGCTGGCTGGGGAATTCTGGGAGTTGAAGTCCCCAGCTTAAAGTCACAAGGTTGGAGACCCCTGTGGGTACATCTTTGCAGGACTAGCACGGGTTCAGAGGGGGGGTGGAAAGAGAAAGGCCCGAGGGCGGTGTTGTTGCATATGTGTGTGTGTTATATATGTGCATATATATATATATATATATATATATAATATATATATATATATATATATATATAATATATATATATATATATTATATATGTTTATATATGTTTATATATATATATGTATATTTATATATTTGTTTATGTACGCGCAAGCACACACACACACATAATAAATTATATTTTTGGCCTTTTAATTCGCACTGTTTGATGATGGGAGAACCTTTCCCGCCCTAAGCTGCTTCTTGCAGTACGACTCCTGACTCCTTCGGCTGGCGGGGGGAGTCTCTGGCCGGTTTTCTATGGATCACTGTGCAACTTTATGGAGGAATCCCTAGTTTTTCAACTTCATTATTTTTTTTTTCGATGGAGAAAAAAAAAAAAAAAAAAGGAAAAGCCGATACCAAACTCAACCTAAAGAAGCCATTTAATATCCAATATGATTGTCTTTGCAAAGGGGTTTTGGTTTTTTTTTTTTTCCTGTTTTTTGGGGGGTGGGTGGGAGTTTGAGTGCTTAGTGTTATTTAAATTAAACAAATATATATAACGTTAAAGGAGAGAAGCGAGTTCAGAATGATGCAATCTTTTAAACATGGCTGGGAACACCAGCTACACATGATGCAACCTCATGTAACTGTCAGTCATGGATTGAGTAATCTGTTAAAGATGTTCCTACTGGGTTTTTTTTATTATAAAGAATGATCTATTTCTATAAGGAAAAAAGACGTATGTATATTTTGGGATCTATGCATTCTTGCTGCATATGAAGCATTAATGAACAATTTTAATAAAACTTTATTGCTAGGATGGAAAATGAGTTTGTTATTTGTGAGGTGCTGACAATATTGTACCTGCTTTTGCTTTGCAAGAATTGGGAGGAGAGTGGGGAAATCTGGAGTCAGTAATATAAGTAGGAGCCATGCCCTTAAGTTTAAAGAAAGGAAGATTTCTTCCAAAGCCTTTGGTTTTGAGGGTGTTTAATAAAATCAAATGAGATTGTTAGAAAAGAATTGGAGCAAAAACCGCTCCGAACTGCTCTGTTCCTTTCTCTAATTATTAAATTGTTTATGGATCTGAGCGTCACTACAAATCAGGGTGAGATATTGGAAAGAGGTATAAGTTTGTGATGAAAAAGATAATGAATGTGCCTTTAATCTATCATTTTTTTTATCTATTGTGCCTGAAGGAGAGAGAATACATTTCATCTGTGCAGCTTACTTAAAAATGGGGGAATGTTTAGGTAATTATAATTTTGGAAACCGTACAAATATGTTTCATCTTATGTGAGTTTTTCTTTATAATAAATCTACATGTAAAAGAAAAAAATGGAAGAAACTTTTGTAGTTTCTAAGTTTTTCTAAAAAGTCCTTAGCGTAGGAATTTCAGAAAGCAGGAATTTCAGAAAGCGTAGGAATTTCAGAAAGCAGGGACCATATTAGGACTCTCACCGTTATTTTGTTTGAAATAAATTCATTCTGCTTCTGGGATCTTTCGGGGTTTTAAAGAACAGATGTTACGCTTCTAGGGGTTCACATAATTTGCTTATTAAAAGTCCTGAAAAACTGGAGTAATGCCCTTTCCTTTAGGATAAACTATAGCAAAAAAGATGTTGCAGCACAAGTATGATCCATGTCTTCCAGCCTAGCATTTGCTGCTTGCTGTATTAAATCAGATGCAAATTGTGTTAATTGCAGCTACAAAGCAAAAGCAATTACCTTCAGCCTTTGGCTCTTTCCAGATTTTGGATGTTGTCTTACACACCTGTACGACTGCTACTTCCTTTCCCTTTATTCTTTTATCGCGAATGGTTCATCAGTTCTTCTGCAGTTAGTATTGAGGGGATTGCATGTGTGAATGGAAGCAAGTGAATGTATGAAGGCAGTTGTGAATGTGTTCCTGATGATAGCCTGAAGGATTTTGCTGGAATCTGGACATTCCTGGCCTTCTGTAGTTTACTTATTGCATTTATGTCACTTGTAAAATGTTAACAGAGCCTGGAATTCATTGTATGTGTATCTTTGAGGCCTAGATAAAGAAGTTAAACTGACTCAGCATTCTCTCACATACTAAGCTTTTATAAGTACTTCTAGACTTTTCTCGTGAGAGCCAGTTTGATATAGTAGTTAAAACATCAGAATAGAAACTGGGAGACTGAATTCTAGTGTCTCTTGGGCACAAAATCAGTTGGGTGACCTTGGGCCAGTCACTTTCTCTTAACCCCAGAAAAGAGATAATGGCAAAACTCTTCTGAAAACCTTGCCAAGAAAACTCTGGGGACTTGTTAAGGCAAACTGAAGAATGGGGCCAGACTAAGAGAAGAAAAAAGATTTGCAAACTCAAGTAGGATGGACAGAAAGCTTTTAACCCTTCTTTTTAAGCCCAATAGCCTTTTTGTAAAAAAGAACAAGAAGCACCTCTGAATGTCTTCCTGATATAACTATGTTTTAATTAGCAACAGGTAATGGGCTTACTGAGGAATGGAGTTCAGCTTTTACCTACTACGGTCTTAAGAACCCTCCTAATATCAGTTTCTGCAACCTCCATTGCCTTTTTCCCAGGAATCTTGGATAGGTAAGATAGTTTATACTTCTTTCGCTGATTGATGTGACATTTTCTAAGGAGTATATAAGAAATGCATCGGGATTTCTCCACTTATGTAGGTCAGGTTATTGCAAAAAACAGGAAAATATATTTTTCTAGGCTAATTAATCCCCTTTCAAATACCATGAAATATTTTCTCTTGAACCTGAGCTGGAGTACCTTTATCCAATTCAGTTGCTGTTCCTCTTAGACTTTGATTCTGAACAGTAATTGGCATTCATTAAGTCCCATTGAAACTTACTAGACATCAGAATGAATGCACTGGTTTGGTTTTGTGACAGCAAAATACAGTTCCACAGAACTAACTCCAATAAGTAGGATCTTAAGCTCAGTCTGATAATTGAAAAAAAAAATCCAAAGCCTATGTTGTACATGTGAAATACACTGTGAATGCATTTTTCTTTTTTTAGAAAAACCTTAAATAACTTTGCATCAAGTGGTTTGGTTTCTGTTAGTTGCCAAAAAATTTCCTCTGTTAGTTTTGAAAGTTTTCATTTTCATCTTTGTCTTCAGATATTGATTTCCTAGAAACAGAAAACAGCTAAAAAACCAAGAACAGACTGACTAGTTCATTCTGCCCAGCAGGGTTTTAAGACCAGTAATTCTTGAATCGTGACTATCATCCTACATAGCAAAAATTGTTCGCTATATCTTATGGAGAATCTCCATAGGGGTGAAAGCAGATATTTGTTAGGCATATCAAAATCTTGGGGCATACCTAAAGTAACTTTTAATGATTGTGGACTTCGGTTGCAATCTGGTTTCATTAAAATAAAAAGGGGCACAATCTCAAAAGAGCTTCCTGTTCTATATTCTTATTTTACTGTTCTTAAAAACAACACCTTGCTTATTTCAGTGTTTTAGACAAGACTGATACAGTAATTGAGTCCAAAGCATACCACACAATTATTCTTTAGTTTTTTGTGATTATTTCTCACTTACTGAAACTCTGCGAGCCTTGCTAAAGTACAGGTGTCCTATTCCATATGAAGTTACTGTTCATTGAATTTTGTAAATTTGTAATTTGAGTAGAATATTCTGAATTGCAAAAGGCATTCAGATTCCCCAAATTTGATTCTTTGGTTGCAGCAACAGAGTAGTTGCTTCCTTAAAAAATAATAACTTATTTTGTTTAGGATGCTTTCTTGCTTCCTTTCATCATTTCCTTGGATCTTGTTTCTTTCTGTAAGGAGCCTCCAAATGGTTATGAGATAATGATCCACCGTTGTAGAATACCAATTTTGATGTAGTAGACTAGACTTTATAAAAATCTGAAACTACATTGAATCTGCTAGTCTTTTAATCTGAAGATATACCAGATCCTTTCCTTTTTTTAATACTCTGAGATTGTACTCAGAATCAACTGTGGAAAAAATTACGAATGTGTTTTTAGAAGCGCTTAACTAGCAAATTATTAGAAGCACTGTGGGAGTAGTCTCAAGACATAATGTGCAAGCAATTAATAAGGCAGTTAATTTATTTGTTATGTTTATGCCGACTTTTGCATTATGGAACAGTATAGCTTACCATGTTTATCCAACAAGAAAATGCCTTTTACACGGTAGCAGTTTAGGCAGAACTTGTCTGCTACCATGACTTAATTTTCAGCAAGTCAGATGTCACCGCAGTCCACCACCATTTTAGCTTTTGAGGGAAAAAAATAGCCTTTTATTCAAATAAATAAAATAAATGTGATTGACCTTCTGCTTCCCAAGTAAAATCCAGAAAATATCAGCCTCTATCAGTTGGTTTGTCTATTTTAGTATTGCTGATATCCCTAGTATTTGACTGTGAAAGCAATAGAAAAACTGTGTACATAGGAGAGGCGAGTTTGGGATGCAATGATTGTGTTGAAAATGTATTATAGTCATTCTCTTGTACAATCAACATTAGCAGAGCCATAATTCCCTAAATAAGAAAAAATATTTGTTATTAAATTTGAATTTCAGCTTTAGTCTGCTAATCTGAAACAAGTTATTGTTCTTTGGTCAATAATCCAAAAAACAAGATGCAAGAATTAAAAATGGAGGGAAAAGAAGAAAGAAGCAAGCAGAATTTTTAAAATTTAGCAGTCCTTAAATATTTGGAAATCAACTTACAGAATGCTTTATTCTTTGAGAATACAGGATTGGGCCTATGTTTAATAGTCTGAAATAAACCATAAAGTTATTATTTTAAGTCTGCTTAAATAAAGCACTGTTTTATTTCACTGTTTGTTTGTTTTTTTTGAGTTTTTAGATGGTAGCATTGAAAGTTTGGGTTACTTCTGAGTGTTGTCTTATCATTTTAGCCTTTTACAAAACTCTCCAAAATAACAATGACAAAAAGAGGGTTAGAAGAGCAATGTGGTTTGTTTAATCTTGTGAAGCTTACAATGAACAATTTTGTTTTTTTTAAAGCATGCTCATGATTAGCAAAATATGCATCAAATTAATAATGAGGTAAATATTTTTTAAAATTGATTTATCGCACAAAGTAACATTTTAGGCTGAATGCTCAATTGCCTGTACAACATGTGCATTTGTACATATATGATTCCATAATATTATTCAGATGTGATGTAGAAATCCCAGGATTTGGGAGAACCAGGCCAATAACCTCACTGGCTGTCAGTTTCAAAGACTTGATGATGCTGTGGGGGGGTTATATCAGGCCTATCCAAGATGGAACCTGCCTGATTGGTTTGAACTATAGAAGGGCCTGTTCAAGTCTGTAGGTGCAGGCCACATTTATTCAAAGATAGCCCTTGACTTACAAAAATTCATTTAGTGACAGTCCAAAGTTACAATGGCACTGAAATCAGTGAGCTATGAGTATTTTTCACACTTAACAACCATTGCAGCATCTCCATGGTCACATGATCAAAATTCAGAGGCTTGGCAACTGACTCGTATTTATGATGGTTGCAGTGTCCTGGGGTGTGTGATCCCCTTTTGTGATCTTCTGGCAAGCAAAGTCAATGGAGATACTAGATTCATTTAACAACCAGGTCACTAACTTAACAACTACATTTATTCACTTAACAACTGTGGCAAGAAAAGTTGTAAAAAGGGACAAAAATTCACTTAAAAAATGTCTCGGCGACCAACATAAATTTTGAGCTCCGTTGCAGTTACAAATTGAGAAATACCTGTTATTTTATTTGAAGAATTTATATAGCCGCTCATTTTTCAGCAGCCCTGGGTACTCCCCATGACAGGCCCTGGCAACAGGCTCTAGTCTTTGCAATGCCTTATCCCATAAGTGTAGGATATAGCACCTTGCTCTTTTATTTAGAAAGCAAATTAAATCTGTGTTATTCCAGGAGATGTCCAACCTGCTGCCTCTTATATATTTCATTTGTTTGAACTTTAGCATATGGTTTTACCCCAAATTGTGGTTGATTGGAGCAAGTTATAAACACAGTAAGTAAATAAATATCCATTCAACTCAGAAGATCAGGGGTCTTCAAACTTGGCAGCTTTAAGACTTGTGAACTTCAGCTCCCAGAATTCCTCCTCCAGTTATGTTAGCTCAGGAATTCTGGGAGCTGAAGTCCACAAGTCTTAAACTTGCCAAATTTGAAGACCCTTGCAGTAGATGATCTTGCTCTAAATCTGTAAACATGGGGGGGGAAGTGTGGTAAGATTCCTGTTTGTCATTAATGTCTTGAGGAAAGGTAGGATTTCCATTTTCAAAAAGGCATGCTGAGTCTTGGCACAGTGTTGTGTCACGATCAACACATATTGCAAGTTGCAAGCTTTTTGTCTTCAAGAGAAAGGTAAGAGTCAGTTTTCATGGGTAATTCCTAGGGTTTCCACTAAGTGCTGATCTGGTTATCTAGGCTGTAATATGGTGAATTATCATCACTACCCATTCTGGAGGATGGAAGACCATGAGATGATTAGATACCGTCACCAACACAATAAACATGAATTTTGACAAACTGGGAGACAATGGAGGACAGGCGAGCTTGGCATGCTCTGGTCCATGGGGTTGCAGAAAGTCAGACATGATTTACTGAACAACAAAAACCCATTCTCCTAGGAGAGCAATCATTCAATTGGACAACCTGAGAGAAGCAACTCTTTCTTTCCTCTAGAAGTGCGCTACTTTCAAACAATTTCATCAGCTGTGTTCTAATTTGACAATTATTAGGCAAGATCACTGTATAATAACTTTAGCTAGAAGTGCCACAATACTCTAATCTGGTGTATGGTAGATATCTTGAAATCAGTACCTATAAATTGGCTAACCTTATTTGGATCCTATTGAATCATACCTCCTCTCTGATAGTACATTTTTGACGTACTGAATGGGATTTATTTGGAGGATAAAGAAAGTATGTTAAAATTGAGTCAAATAAATAAGCCTTTGCACGCCTTCAGGTAGTGTGCCAGTTGTGCCCACTGCTGAAATGGGAGGCCCTGTTCACTGTCACCTATGCCCATGTAACCACCTGCTTAGATTATAGTAACATGTTCTGCATGGGAATAAAGAGCATTCAGAAATTTCAAGTGGTGCAACATTCTACTGCCTGGGTAATTAATGGTGCCAGCTGCATGGCACCTGTAGCACTACCACTACATGAGCTGCACTGGCTGCCAGTGTATTTCTGGGTGCAATTCAAGGTGATGGTTGTTACGTTTAAAGCCCTGCATAGCTTGGGAGTGGGCTGCCTGAAGGACTGTCTTAGAGTTTCTTCCTGTTCAATCTAATCCAAAAGATTAGACATGCTGCAGATCCCATCAGCCAAAGATTGTTGACTGGCAGAAACTAGAAGATGGACTTTGTCTGCTACAGCACCCTACCTTCTGGAATATTCTCCCCTCAGATTAGAATGGCCCAACCCTGTTAGGTTTCCACAAAGCTTTAAAAACTATCTACCTGAGGCTGGAGCTTGGAATGTAGCGTGTTAAAGGCCCTGTTACTTGACTTTACTTTTAGTTGATTAATCATCATGGCTGCTATTTTTACTGTTTAAACTTTTTAAAAATTGTTTTAAATTGTCACTTGGTGACAATTCTAAAACTATAAAAAACTAAAACCCAGAATTGGTTGAATTGGATCAGTTATAGAAAATGAATGAATGAATGAAGCTAGTCAGTTTCCTGGTGGCAAAATCTTCCATAGCAAAGTTTATCATCTTATTGGGGGTTTTCTTTTGGGGCCTTCATTTCCCACCTAATGATTATATACGGAGATAAAATGAAATAATCCAAACATGGAATGAGATACACGTTACCAAGCCATTGTTGGTTTAAACTTGATTTATGAAATAAGCTACAACCTGCATTTCACAACATTCTGATTCATAAACCACAGCATCAAACTAAAATAGCAACACCCTCATGCAAAACCAGACAAACTACATTTTGGCCAGCACAATGTGAGAACTTGGTTTTTGAATAATCTGTCACTCATTGGAAAAAGGCCAAACTTTAGGGATTTTAGAAGAAGCCAGAGCTAATCCATGAAAGGAAGTAAGAGTGGGAAGCCGGGGAAGAAGACATCCTAAAGCCCCTGTCACACTGCACCAACGGATGGAAAGAGGATGTAAAACGGAGAAAAACACTTACCATCCGTTCGTTAACGCGCGTGCTTCCATTCTGTACTCACTGCCTCCGTTTTGCTTCCTCTCTATCCGTCCAGCCATCCGTCTATTGACATTTCATCCACTCGAGAGGGTTTTGAGCTGTCAAAACTTGTTGAGCGGAAAATGTATCAAATGCGTCCGTTCTGCATCCGCTAGGCAATAGCGGGGGACATCCGTTCTGCATCCAGTTGTCATCCGTTACGCATCCGCTATATCCGCTAGGCATCCGCTGCCGCAATCTGCTCACAATTCGCATCCATTCCAGCGGTAAATGGACGCAGGGAGGAAGCGGAATGGAACGCGGAACGGATGCGCAGCGTTAGTAGCACGAACGGGAGAAAGGATGAAGCGGATGCGACAGCGCAAGTAAAGCATGAAATAAAAAAACGTTTAGCAAAGGGGACCTATCTCGGATATAGGAGTCTAGAGGATGCCTTAGAGGATGCAAAAGATGCTTCTGTTCCGGCCATCCGCCTTTCCATCCCACTCTGCGTCCTCCCCCCGTCCGTTCCCTCCGTGTATCCGCTCTGTTTATGCAAATTTTTGTCCCTTTTGAGAGCGGATAAACAACGGATGGAACATTTCTCCAGTCCGCGTTGTGTCCTTTTCACAAACGTTTTGCATCCGTTGGGCAGTGTGACAGGGGCTTAAGCTTCAGAACCAAATTGCTTATCTTCCCAGCCCACCCATTTTTATTTTTTTTAATTTGCTCTCAAATAAATAAAGCCAGACATAATATATGCTAAAGTGGGCCAAATATTCAACAGCGCACTAAGGAGGCCAGCAGCAGTGATGGGATTCAAAATTATTTACTACCTGTTCTGTGGGTGTGGCTTGGTGGGTGTGTCAGGGGATGTATACTGCAAAATTCCCGATTTCCTTCATTAACCTGCTTTCCAGCTCCATTCTCCTTTGCAGGGCAACCAAAGAAGACCTAGCTGATCAGCTGGGACTCGGGAAGCAGAGAATAGATGGGGCGGGGCCAGTCAGAGATAGTATTTACCAGCTCTCCAAACTACTCAAAATTTCCACAACCGGTTCTCCACAAGTGGCCAGGACCTGCTGAATACCACCTCTGGTCAGCAGGGTTTATTTACAAGTGAAGATTAGAATTTCTTCAGGTATATCTCAGGTATGATTAGATAGAAAGAAAGACCTCCAGGGAGAGCACATTAAAATGTTAGTACTGCCCCCTCCTTTCATTGACCTCTGGCAAATTGGCACCCACGTTGCACATCAAATGCACATGGAAATGGTGTGAACATTGCTGGATCTCCAGTGTATCCCCTGGCGAGGTTGCCTCCACCTTTGGAAGGGCAATTTGTGTACTTTCAAAATGAAGAATGAGTTCATCGGTCCACCTAAAGGGAAAAATGTGGTTAGATCGTTCCTGTGTCGGCAACATGCAGAGAAGGATGGCTGAGCTAATCTACCATTTGTGTGGTAAAGGTGAAAAACATGGGAAACCCAAGATCCAGTTGTTCCTGCAGGGAGCTGTAATAGCGTGCAAACCATTGAAATGAGCTCAATTAAAAGGAATGTGTGTGCAGCTTCATATGGAAGGTTATATAATTTGGTTTTATTTTTGTTGAGGTTGGGAATTAAAAACAAAACAACAGGTGGCATTTTGGTCTTATGTCGATTCACCGAAAAATCAGTACTATGGGTTTTGGCAGATAGATTCATATAACTTATTAAAAAGTAATTAGTTTTTTTGTGGTTCAATGAATTGTTTGTAAGCAATAGTTCCTGCTTAGCATGTATTGTAAACCGAGCAACTTTATTTTATTTAGTAAACTAGGTGAAGCAATGAACACAGCCAGTGAGGAACTTAAAATAATTTCTGGATAAGCCTGGTATAAGACAGCAACCTATATTTGCAGCCCTAGGTAGGCTCTCTATGGAATAACTTTGATTATAACTCCAGATTTACTTGATAATATTTACTGGTGGGGTGGTGGGGAACTTAATTGTTTGGAGTGATGAGAATGAAAGTAATAGAAGTCATATCCAAGGTTAATGCCACCAATAATGCAGTTAGGCAACATGTAGAAGTACATGTTTGGCAAATTAAAGGGTTTTATTCTGGCTCTGAAAAAAATACCATAGATTCAGGATAGGATAGAGAAGAAATGATGTTCTAGATCAGAGCTATCAAACTCCCAGTCTGCAGGCTGGGTGCGTCACATGATGGCCCCACCCATACCCAGTTTAGCGAAGGGGAATAACATCCCGATATGTCACATGATGTGAGTTTTACACCCTTATTCTAGATGGCAGTGATCTACAGATATAATATTGGACTGGAATGTTGGCTTAGAGAAGCAGGCTCAGTCTGTGTACACCTTTTCCTTAGTAATATCAACTTGACATAGAATGGTGGTAGTGGCAATGTAAATCATCGAATCAAGGTTTGATAAAGTATCAGTGAATGCAGGCATCAGTATAATGAATGATGCACCAATGAAAAAAGGGGTGGCAGTGGGAAACTCCATCTGAGGCTGGAATCTCGTTCCTGAATTTCATGGCACAGTATTCCTGGAAAACTTGGATCAACAGTGGCCAATTGCAGGTTCGACTTTGAAAAATTCCAGTGTTCTTGCTACCTAATGATCCTCTCTTTTGATCTGGATTGGGCAAGCTCTACTATGTAGATGGTAGAGGGTTTGGCCTCAAAATACAAATTCTCTATTGTGAGAACCTTGTGGGTGGAGAACGAAGCCAAACCACTTGACATGAGCAGGATTTCCCGCTCCCTTTTGGCTTCCTGCTCCCATACCTTTTCCAAGGCAAATGTAAGAGAGACCAGCCCTTTTTCTTTTCTTTTAGTCTCTATTCTGGAGCATCAAAGTTGGGCTAAGGTATTTTGATACCTAGATCGTAACAGAACATTTCAGAAGAAATTAAAATGATTTGAAAGTGGGAGGCAGATGCTTTTGCCTAGCTATAGGCTGAACTCACAAACATTCAGTCCTTCCTTCCAGCAGATTTATCTTTCTGACATGGCAAAAACGAAGGAGATAAAGGGAGCCTGGAAAAAAGGCACCAAATTCGCACTCCAGAATTATTTGGTGGAAAAGAAGTGAGAAGGATCTTCATAAATGTTTTGAACTCTCTCTGTCGGTGAGTTCAAATAGTCTTGCAAAAGAAACTTTCTGCAACAACGTAACATTGTCCATACTATAAATACATACCTTAAACAATTTTTTTAAAATATAAAATAGGCTTACCATATGGAATTTTAATGACAGAGTGTGTTATACGGTTGATTATCCACCGAATGATTATTGGAATGTCTTATTAAAAAACTGCTTTGTAATTTAAGTCTGAAGCAGTGGTATGGAGCAGTAGTCCCCAATCTTTTTTGTACCAGGGACCAGTTTCACACAGAAACACTTTTTTGCGGACCGGCAAAATCAATTCTTCCCCAATGGTAAAGGGCTTTTTAGATTTAGCAATGCGGTCCGCGAAGTTAGGCATGGAAATTAGCGCGGAAGTTAGCGTGGAAGTTAGGGCAGAAGTGGTTGTCTTTCAAAATAAGACACCCGGAAGCAAAAACATATTTTTATATATATTTTAATCACGATTATTCATTCTTTGAGGCCCGGTACAAAATGATCCATGGACCGGTACCAGTCTGGGGCCCGGTGGTTGGGGACCCCTGGCATGGAGGATGGGGAGTGTTAAAAGATGAAATATGGCTGTTTCAACAAGTCCAGTTTCTTTTCAAGGAGAATCAACATGCAGGGGTAAGTCATAGGGCTTCAAAATTGATGTTTTATCTTGATCTGGGGTGATGGGGGTGAAATATATTTGAATGACTCTTTCATGCTTTTCAAACACCCCTGTCCCTTTTTAGAAGATACTGGGGATCTAAATACATCTGCAGTCAAGTTAGCCTCTATGCAGACTGACAACTAAATAAAATATACTTTTCTACATGTTTTCTTCACTGAGTGACTGGATCCCATCTTGTTTGTTGTTTATTATTATCTTTTGTTGTTGTGAGTTGCTTAGAATAGGTTAGATATTGGGTAGTGCCTAAATGGAAACAAACAATGGAAGTCCTTCCACCTAATTCATGTCCATACAAGATAGTGGTGGGATTCAATATTTTTTACTACCGGTTCTGTGGGTGTGGCTTAGTGGGCATCGTGTGGTATGGTGGGCGTGACAAGGGAAGGATACTGCAAAATCTCCATTCTCTCCCCATCCCTCTAACTTGCTTTCCAGCTCCGTTCTCCTGTGCAGGGCAACCAAAGACTCAGCCGATCAGCTGGGTCTCAGGAGGCAGAGAATAGATGGGGCGAGGACAGTCAGAGGTGGTATTTGCCGGTTCTCCAAACTACTCTAAATTTCTGCTATTGGTTCTTCAGAACTGGTCAGAACCTGCTAAATACCACCTCTGGTGATACAAGAGTAGAAGCCATGTGCTATTTGCACTCTTGGGGCTGATCTCTCTGCTTGGGTTGCTTCAGGATGAACAGAAGCCATCACTATTTCTCAAGAATGAAAGTATGTCAGCTATCATTCAACTTGGTTTACTTTTCGTTGCTTAATATATTCCAGGAACTCAGACTGATTTGATTAACAAATAGGTCGCTATATTGTGGAATAAAAAAAAGATTCAAATGTGATGTTGAATGCAATTAAAATCTACATATATGCATGCATAGAGTTTCCCCCTAGGAATAGAGACTAGAATATCTCTTGGAGGGAAACCTCTGTTTACATCCTTGAGTAAATACAGAGGGTTCTTTCTCTGATCATCCAACATGACATTGTGAGGAAATGTTCTTCTATGGGTGATACATGCAAGGGGTGACACAACCCCCTATGTCAACAATATTCTCTCTGTGGATAATTGTAATGGATGGATGAATTCACATGATGACAGGATGAAATTCAAGTTAAAGAGTTGAAAGGAAATCTCTTTGAACACCTTGAATAAAGCAGGGACTGCCACTACCTGAGGCAGTTCGTTCTACTCTTACTGCTAAGACATGTTTCTAATGTCCAATTGAAATCTACTTCCTAGGAGTGTAAGTGCATTGTTCCTTGTCCTGTCTTTGGAACAATTGTTCAGTTCTGCCTCATATTCTGCATGTTTGCCCTCCTTCACATACCTGAAGACAATTATCAGCATTTTCTTCTCCAGGCGAAAGATATTTAATGCCTCCTATCATTTTTCAGAATTTTTTTCTCCCATCTTATCATCTTGACTTCTGTCTCCTCTGAACACTGCAGGTTGTTTATGTGCTTCTTAATTCAGAACTCAAAACTGCACAGAATATTCTAAGTGCAGTATGACCAACGCAAACTCGAAGGGACTAATGACTTCTTCATTACTTTATTTACTTTGTGTCATTTTTAAACCACCGCAGTCTGACCAATCTTGCTTTTGGTATAGATACAAGAACAAACGAAAACAAGAGTGAAATCAACACTGTTAATAATAATCATAATAATTGTAATTACCACCAATGCCTACAATCATTCTAAAGGCTAGGTTCCACTGGCCGACAGACACAAAACATATGCATAAAGGACACAGCAGACGAGCAAAATTTCAGGGGTGGCTCCATCCGTTGTCATCCGCTCCAAAAAGTGGCAAAAAATATAATGCATAAACGAGAACGGAAAAGAACAGAAAAGTATAGAATGGAACGTGGTAGTAACGTAGCACGGATGGTCAAACGGATGTTCATTAGGAACGCCAAGCGGATTCAGCAGATGTAAGCGGATGACACCTCCGAAGGGGTTACGGGGGATAATTGCGAAGTGGACACATAGCGGAAGGAGCGGATGCATACAGAGATGATGCGGATGCATCACGGACGCCTCATATAGGAAGCAAAGCGGATGCCGCGTGATGTATATCAGATGCAAAGCGTTCACTGCGCATGCGGGGAGTATGAATGGCGTGCAGCTCCACCAACATAAAAGGACTGCCCCAGCATGCAGTCAGCATATCGAGCAGAAATACATTCTGCCACAACATCTTCACGGAGAAGCACCATGTGGTTCATCATATTGCAGGCCAGAGAAAAGAGGAAGCCGCCCGTGACCTACTGTCCAAGCCCGTGGCAAGATAAGGACAGAACTTAGCATTCCTACGCCACTGGGCTACTGACTTCTGTATGCGTCGGTTGTGCTGGTGCTGGCGGAGTGCTGCGGTGGCTGCTAGTGCTGCTAAGTCGCTGCACTGCTGCTGCTTGTGGTGACCAGCCCCAAGGGCCTCAAAGCTACTGCTGCCTGTAAGCCCTTGCGACGTGCAACCCCTGAAGGCCCTGCTGCATACAAGCCCCTAAAAGGCCCTGCATGCATGAAGGCCCTGACAGAGGGGGAAGAGGCAAGGGAAGGAGGACGGGAGAGCAGTGAAACAGTATCTAGCGTGCATTCCCGAGGAACCAATGAGGATGAGGTGCTGGAATGAATGGCTTGAAGGGAGAACGAGTACCTGTGGAGAAAGGGCCATAAAAACAGATCCTATCCGCCACGACACCAGAATGAAACTAGGCAGCTTGGGAGAGACAACGGCAGGAGAGACCGTGGCTACGCTGCAAGAATGGTACTCCATAGGGATGGTGGAGCACATGCAACACCTACGGTAAGGACAAACTACAGCCCTCAACGAAATCCGGGCAGGCTGCTGTCAGGCTCACTGACTTGGGGAAGATGTACTCGTCATGGCCAAGTGCAGCTTTTGCCTGGTGAGTGAGATCCACCATCCTAGAGGAGCAGCACCCTCTGACACCTCTCTCCCTTCAACAAGCACCACAGACCAGAGCCAGTCCCTTTCCAGCCAGGAGCCCAGCTACCTGTCCAGAGGTCAGGTGTCTTCAAAGAGGGCCACGGCAGAAACGCTCACCCTGACAGCTGTACTCATCAGCATGCCGAGGCAGAACTTGGGGAGTCCCCTGTCAACAAATGGATGAAGAATGCAAGCCAAGCCACACAGAGACCAACACCACACCCGCCTAGTTCCCACCACCTCACACCCACAGCACTCCACAGGATGCAGGCAAAGAGTCAGACTGAGAGCCAGAGCCACACTGTTCCTGTTGGAGGTATCAGGGACACGAGAAGACCAGCAGCAGAACTTTCTTCTCTCCAGCTGTCCACTTGGACAGAGGATACCTGCTCGGCCACGCACAGCCTTTCATCAACCATACTATGAGCCACAACCACCTCAGGGACCTGCCAGAAGGCCCTAGTACACAGGTGATAAAGGAGAAGTTAACAGCACTTCTGCACAAACCCACAAGACCCCCAGCTGAAGCTGCTCCTACCCAAGTCCAGGTTGCTTCTCCCATCCGCAGGCGATGTCACAGCCCTTTCAACGGCTTTCAACAGCCCCCTCACCTATCCAAAGGCCTTTACGACTACGCAGACTTCCACAGCAGAAGCAGACCTTCCAGTCCAGGCCCAGGTTCATCGCACGCCACAATGAATTGCCCACACCTCACGCAGCTGCAGACTGAGACAGCCCCACTACAGGTCCTCCTTCCTCCACCCACAGCACAAGCCCCGTCCAAGCGGACAATCTGTCATCAGTCTTGTGCCATTCACATTTTCAAGGTACTTGATGAAAGGGCATGCTCAACCTCAAACAGGACTTGAGTCAGACTCTCTGAGAGCTGTCCTGAACACACCATGCCCTGTTGTAACCCCGGGGCGCTAAGCACCCCAATGGCGCCCCTTTCAGACCAGCACATCAAGTGCCCCCCCACCCACCAGCCACCTCCACAGTCCCTGCCCGCTTAACAAGCTGAGGACCATGGACATGACTCAGAGTGACCTGAGAATAGTGCCAGTACGACTGAAGTTGTTTTACTTGTTCAGTTTATCTTTGCTTAAAGAACACTTTACTTGGTTCATTTGCATTATTTAAATAAAGTCATACAGTTTACTTAAGAAAGTTAATAAAGGTTATGCTTTGCTTAACACAATTCAGTTTAACTTGGTTCATTTTAGCTTATTTAATAAATGTCAATATCCAGTCTCTACTTAAGAAAGTTAATTTTAAAAGGTTAGTCTTTGCTTAACACAGCTTAATATCAGTTTACTTGGTGGTGCGGGAGTGGTTGCTGTTTTTAATAAAGTCATAAAAGTTACCTATAAGAAAGAATTTAATCAAAGGTTTATCTTTGCTTAAGACACTTGGTTCATTTTCTTTACTTAGTGAAAGTGGTTGGTGAAACTTTTAACAAATGGTTAAGCGCTTTTCCATGCTTGTGGATAGAATAAGGATAGTTGTGGGATATAAACCTCCAGTGCCAAGCATAGTGGAAACTGTAATGGTCCACCATGCGCAGCTTGCCACAACGCATATTGGATGTTTTATTATCAATAACAATTTATTCATTGGATCAACAACGATTCTCAAAATAAACAAAGCGTCTATTATTAATTGCCTTCTATTCCATTCGGATAGGACTCACTCACATACATAAGCAAGCAATCTCATCAGTTGTTTTGCAAACAGGCCTCAAGGAAGCATCCATTAATCATAGTGACGCTATCATCCTGTCTTGCCACTCGCAACTGCTCGCAGCTGGGGAGTTGCACCAGTGTCTGCAGAAGGTTGCGCTGCTTCTTCCCTTCACATGAATGCTCTTGTTGGGGCCTTGTACATTCAACAGTGTCTACAGTTACATTCTTGGCCCTCCATTCCCGCAGGGGCACATCTCCATGTCCCCATTGCCTTGTTGACGGTTGAAAGATCCTGGTTCTGGCAACACTGGGTAGCGGGGTGCCCATGAGATTGGTGCAGAGATGCAGCAAGCGTCCCTACGGATGCTCCTCACAGTATGTGCCCTCATGTGCATGGTGGTTGAGAAGTACCTGGAACCTGTTGGGCAGCGGATGCGCAATAAGGCATTAGGCTCGCACCACTCTGTCTTGCGCCGGGACAGCCCTGTAGTTGAAGATCCTCTCTTCCAGTTGGGTGAGGGTATCCTTGAACTGGTTGACGGCTTTATTCAGAGCAGTAGGTTCTGAGGGAGAAGGAGTCATTCACCAATGTATGAAGTCGTAGGGCACATCTTGGTGTGTCTATTTGTGGTTAGGGGGTCTAGGATCTGGAACACCACGCCATAGAATGAGGTTGCAGTTCGCACGCCCATCCACTTCGAGGTACACTGGCATTGTATATCCTGGGCATCTGAAGCTTGACCCGTTGCCTGAAGCATCGATGTAGATGAACTTGTAGTCAGCATCAACATGGCAAAGCAGGATGATACTGAAAGAGCCCTTGTGTTGGTAATAGAGTGGACCCTGAGTTGGCTGGAACTTTACAGGCCACGTCTTCCCATGCTATGGCTCCAACAGTGTGGAGAAAGTTCCACTCTGAATAGTCAACATCTTCTGCAAGTTTCCTCGCAGCCTTGTTCAATGTGGGGCACTTGAGGAAGCTCCTCCCACAGTATTCTTAGCGATGATGTCCTGGGCGACCACTTCTCTGACGCACTTTCGCTGATGGTTGTTGTGTTGGCACAATCCACAAGCATACTGCATGTTTCTGTATGTGGTTCCCAGAGGCCAAGGTGGCGCAGAGTTCAGTTGCACCTTCAGTGCCAGGGTCCAGGTTGGCAAAGGAAAGTTGTTGCTAGGACTTGGGTTACACTGGGGTGTGCTCAAGACGCTCTAACCAAGATCATCAAGTTCACTCAAACATGGCTGGTGGCATCCTCATGAATGTGTAGGTATAGCAGTGAGAGTCTCATTCTCAGCTCCACTCATAGTACAACCTGCATAAACACTCTCTAGGAGTCCATAATCTTAGCCCACATTCTTCTCGTGTCTACTATCGTATATCCATCCTTTCCGCGGACCCACACAGCTCTTGGACATGCTCCTTCTTCTCCTTCTTGTATAAAAAGGTGAAAACAGTCTGAACAAGGGTTTCGTTCTGGTGATACGAATATTGAATCGGCATTAGCGTACGTCATAACGGTATTGTGTCATAAATTGCATAGGTGGAAGAACAAGTTGATTGATTGTGGTAAGACCAAGGAATCCAAAGGGTAAATGAGGTCTGTACATTTTACTAAAAATAATATTTTTTTGTTTATCACGTAGCGTGAATTGCTTATACTCGATTAGATTACGGCAACGTTTGTTCTGGATGTAAATCTTTTGGAATAATTTTAGGAATGTCTGCAGTAATGTTTCCTAGAGTATGTTTAGAAGGACAACCTGGCAGACACAAGCGCTGCTGCGAGAACCTCTCATCATATCTCGCGACTGTAATTACTAACAGGAATGGTGCCGCCATTTGTTTATAGGATAAATTCGTTGTCTGCTTCAGGCTGTGCCGTGTCTAATATCACTCCTACACATTTCACATAGCAGACAAGTTTCCTACAACTAGGTCACAGAGTACACCGCCAGTATAGCAAAGTCGTATTACTTGTCCAGCTTTGCTGTTATTCACTCTTTACATATCACGGATGATGCATACGCTTACAGTCCAATTTATCGGTAGTTTCATGCATGCTGCTCAACGCGCTGGAGTCTTCTCTCCACCTAGACACTAACTTTTTTCTCACCCTACCATCAGAGATGTATGTATTCTGCTTATATGATTTTAAGATTTTCATCTTCCTAGTATCGAGACTGGTGTCTTTATTGGACCCTTTCATCTCTTCTCACTACTGTAGGAAATTAATCCGCCATAGTACTTGTGTGTGGGCTCACTGGGCATGGGCAGTTCGGGGAATTCGTAGTTAAGGCTAGATATTCGATTTTTGTGAGGAGGACTTGGACCAGTTAAGGTGACTATCTGCAGTTAAGCAATACGTAATTCAAGATATACAACATTAAGGATCTATGTGATAAAACACGGTTCGAAAAGTAGTTATTACAATTTCGATGAAACTGATTGACATTGAGAACTCTGAGCATCATTTTTAGACAATCATTATAGACAGATCTTTGGATGCCACATTCACACGTGATAATTATAGTTCTGAGAATCGTATTGCCGACAGACTATGACAGGTTTTGGCAAAGTGTAATCACATGAAGCTTGAGACATCTAACAAGGATGTATAATTACTTGTACATCGTAACCGTTCGGACGGTAAAGTTCATCCGCTATAGACAGATTATTGTTCAGCTCAACTTTACTTGTGGGCAGATGAAATCTCACCTTGGATGGATATCTGCTAAGTGGATAGAGCATAGACAAGTAATGCAGTGTAGTACACAACGGATCGCATAGCTGTTCAGCATGGAATGCCAGCTCTTTAACTATTTCTATAGCCGCATCACAAGCTGCACCAATGGCATGGAATGAGGAATGGTAAGAGGAAAAACACGCATGACGTACAACTCGTTGTGGATTGTACAGCGAGTCGCTTCCCAATTTCTGTACATCATCGTGTCATTCTTTTTTATACATTCTCTATCAGATGTCCAGCACTACCCGTCGACTGAGGTTTCACATCTACTCATAAAGTTGTTTGAGCTTCGCTCTCTATAAACCTTATCTCTGAGCTGTAAAATGTATTCATCTTGCGATCCATTCTGCATCCGCTAGGAAATTTATGGGGACATCCCGTTACTGCATCTGCTCGATCATTAGAAGTTACCGTTCCGCTTTCACTATTTCTGCTGTGCATCCGCGCAATCAAAATTCCGCTGATCACGCAGAAATTAGCAGTACACAGGGAGAAGGCGCATTACGGAATTAGCGTGACGGATCGCGCAGCATGTAAGGGTAGCCAAGATAGTAACGGATGAAGCGCATGTTCAGCTCGCAAAGAAAGTCCTTGTTAAAAACAGGAAAAATCATTCCGTCGGCAGAGGGGCTATTCTCGGATCCATTAAGGATGCTCTAGCAGATGCCGTAGAAGGATGCAAAGGACACCATAGCGAGGTAAGCATATACTGCCGTAGTAAAAAATGCGGGGAGCAATCACTCTGGATCTCACATTATCAGGGACCAAGGCAAGCGCCTGCTTGTGCACGGACCTCGGTGCAGTCCTATCATCTCTCTGCCATATCTCTGCATCTGTCATCAGGCATACCACCTATCTGATGTCCAGAGCCTGGTATCGGGATTCATCGACTCCTCTATTGTACATCCATCGTTCAATGCACAGTCGCGTCTAAGACCATGCTACCACGGCTCTGTTGATCTACTACGTCAGAAGGAAAAATGGAGGTCGCAAGTACGGACGGTCTCACGATCTTGTTATTTACAACTACAGAGGCGATTCTTCAGGCATCGTCACAGTCACATTCGCCATGTTCGTATGCCAGATCTACATTCGTTCAGATCACGATGTACATCGATGCTTCCACGACGAACGGGTCATGTTTCAGATTTCCGCTATTTGTGTTATAATCAGCCAACGCACTCAATACTCAAAGGCAGCTGGAATGCATACTCAAATCAATGGGCCTCTCTCCCAGATCCAGACCCCTGCCCAAACGCATGCAAGATGTGCCCTAATTCATTGTGGGGAATGACGCCTTCTGCCCTGGCAGAAACGCTACCTAATGAAGCCCTACACCTGCCAGATTACTCACCGTGAAGAGAGAGCTTCAACTACGCCTGTCCAGGGCAAGGGCGTGGGTAGTTGTTTGAGAACGCTCTTTGGCATCCGGTGTGCCAACAGGTTTCCAGGTATTCATTCTCCAACCCACCAATGCAGCATTGCCCAGAGACCATGAGGAGGAATTGTGTTGAAGCTTGCTGGCATCCTGCACAATCTCATACCGCACCCGCTACCCATGTTTGCGCAGGACAGGCTTGTGGACTCCAAACAAGGCAATGGGGACATGGAGCCCGTCGGTTAATGCGACGGCAATGGGTCAAAAACCTGATAGACACTGAGGATGTGCAAGGCCCAAACAGAGCTCACGTGAGGGAAAGGCAGCGCAACCTCCTGAAAACACTGGATCCAAACCTCCCCAGCTGGAGGGCAGTGGAGTAGGCAAAGACAGGATGATGAATGATTAATGGAAATGCTTCCTTCAGCCTGTCTCATCACACGGATGAAGATTGTACCATGTATGTTTGGGTGGGCCTACAATGAGCAGGGCATTTAATAAAGAGTTGTGTTTATGTTGACATGTGTGGATCAATGATTACATTAAGTATTGATAATGAGGGCCATAGGTGTGGCACCTGGTGGGTGGAACCATACAGTACCATATGCTTGCACTGAGAGGTTTATCTATCCCCAACAGCTATCTCAACCCATCCCACAGATTATCCTAACGCCAATGGCGCCACAAGGTATCCCTGCCCATCCCCCAACTGCCTTATCACTTACCCCATCCCACAAAGCATGCAAAGGCTAACCATTTTCTAAAAGTTTCCACCAAGACTTTATTGAAAAAAAATAAATGAAAGCAAGTTGTGTGAAGAAAGATAATTCTTAATTAATAACGAGGCTGGTAAGAAAAATGACCCAAGTCAAGTTGTCCAAATAAAGATCAACAAGGTAGCCACCCCAGTCCTCTGCACTCTTCTCCTGTCACCTCGCAGAGGTGTACCCAGTATCAGGGGTGAAGGTCGCAGGTGCTGTGGAGGTGGCTGCCTGCTGGAGTGCTGGTCTGAAGCGCCACTGGGGTGCCTGGCCCGAGAGGAGAAACAGGTGACAGTGTGTTGAGGAAGCTCTCAGACAAGCTGGCTCAGCCCCGTGATGTTGAGCGATGTCGCCAGCGCACCATTTCATCGGCAGTGTTCCGTCTGGAAAGAAGCATGTGAGACTGGGTTCCAACAAAAAAACTCTTTTAATTAAACTTGCTAAGCAATAGTAACGGAAACAACAGCCCAAGCTGCGGCAGCCCTTTTATATAGTGGCTTGTTCCATAGCTTGTGGCCAAATGATACCACTTTAAACTGTTTGGCGGGTTAACCATATGGGTTCATCCTATAGGCCATCCTTAGAATGGCACTTTTTCGGCCAATCAGAATAGGGAACTTGGAGCCTACCAAGCTCCATACAGAACACAAGGAACAATCATTAGCATGGAACATAGTTCCTTGATGAAGGTGCTTCAGATTGACAGTCCAGTTTTCTAGCCATTATGCTACTTTAAGATTCACAACACACATGTTGTACTAGGCTTTATGAAACTTTGGAAAAAGTGCAGAGAAGAGCAACTAAGACAAATAAAGGTCTGGAGACTCAGACATATGAAGAATAATTGCAGGATTTGTTTATGAAGGTTTGTGGACAGGCAACTCACACTGTTATTCAGACCTAGCTTGGTAAGTGGCTTCCACAATATTGCCAAGAAAACTATACTGGTTGCGCAGATAGTGATCAAGTGTCAAGCTATATTTGAGAGAGATTTTCCTTTACAAGATGGTAATCCTATATTGGCAGCCCCAACAGAGGTACAATAAGTGTGTGATCAGTCTCCAACTTCTTATGGAAATAATTTCTTATGGATTTTTCTATTTTGATAAATTATATATCTAAGCAAAGTTAGAAATGCAAAAATAGGCCTGGCCAGCTTGGCTAGAAAATGCACATTATTTGAGTTCTGACCTAATACAGCATGGAAACAATTGGGTCAGTGTTCCCGGGGGACAGGAGGGGAGGAGAGGCTGTCTTCAAAAGCCATTTCTAATAACTTATTTCGCTTGTCTCAGGGAAATTCTTAATCCCGGTAATACCATTCTGTTTGCCAGTCTCTAATGGGATATGCTAAATCAGTATGCAGAGCAGAGATGAGTCACAGCTTGACCTGCAAATGGACTGCTTTGCTTCCAAACAAGGTAGCTGTCACTTTTGCCAAAGTAGGACACTTTCTGCTGGAGGTCTGACCAATTTAGTTTACACTACATTAACTGAAATGCTCTGTGACACATCGCCTCAGAGTCTATGACGTTGAATTTAAAAAGATTAATCCCACCAGCATTTGTGTAGCTGTTCAGTATGATGAAGTTGTTTGTCTGAATACTGGAAAATGGTGCATCTGGTTTTAAGCTTCCCAAGGGGCTTGTCCACCAAGGAATTTCTTTCATTTTTGGTTGACTTCTAAGACAAATTGAATGCCTGGGCAATAGAACAGAAATTTGGAGAAAGAAAGGTAGGTAGTATATATGGACTTGAGAACTGAGACTATTTTTTCTTATTTGTGGGCTGTAATTACTATGTGCAATCTGAAGTTCTCTAAACCTGCTGGTGAACTGGTGAACAAATGCAGGTGATTGAATAGGACTGAGTAAATTAAGAACTGAAAGTGTCATGTTGATTTTGTTTCACATTTTAGAGTGAGTTGGGCTGATTTGCACCTTTTGAGCTAAAATACTTCCAAAAACAATTATTTGAATTGACATTTCTAGACATTTTGCAATGTACTTCTAGATTCAGAAAAATACAATCGGGCTTCTTTAAAAAACGTACAAAAACCACCCAGAGGTATATAGTGTATTCCATACAATATGTGTTTTTCTAAAAGTGTTTTTAAAGGTATTTTTAGAAATGCATATAATGTACAGTATGCATGCTTACCTATGATTTTGTGCAGTTTTTTTTTAATTGATGCAGTGAAAGACAAACTACAGTAGATCTATGAAACTGATTGGGGCTGAAATTCCATCTGCCTATTATTCCAGCTAGAAGCCAAGTCTGAGCCTGATATGGTAGTGAAATGATGCTCTTGAAATGTCAGGCCAGGCAGTTCTTTCTATCATGATACACATGCAGTATTATTAAAATAATATTGTATAATCACACACTTTGATTTAGCCTTTAATGTTTTTCGGAGGGAGGTGCTGTGGCTCAGTGATTAAGACACTGAGAATGTCATCTGGAAAGCCAACATCCAAGGTTCAAGACCTGACTTCTGCATGATGGGGTGAGCTCTCATTACATGCCTCCACCACCTGCCAACCTAGCAGTTTGACAGCATGCAAATGAGAGTAGATAAATAGCTATCACTTGGTAGAAACTGCATTCCATACTTTCCTACTGGCCACATGATGACTGTCCTGTCAGTTCTGATGTGGTGAGCATACATAAGTCTTTCAAAGAGTATGGCCCTATGATATATATAGCATCAATATATATCAATATGTACATCAATATATATAAACTTTCTGGGGTTTTCATGGGTATGTGGATTTTTGGTTATTCAAGCTTTCTCCCGTGTAAAATTGGAAGTATCTAGCGGACGTTTCGATGAAGTCTCATTCATTATCTTCATGCTTGTGTCTTCGGCTTTGTGTCTTCAGAGTAATTCTGCTTCCTCCTTTTAACTGCTAGTGGGGGTATGACTTGATTGGGTGGGGGCTTGGCTGTGTGTTCTGATTGGAGTGGTGGGTGGTCGTTCTCAATTGGTTGGGGGTATTGGCTGTGTGACTGATTGATGAGGTTGGTTCGGCTGTTGGTTCTGATTGGTGGGGTGGTTTTCTGCTTCAGGTGGGGGCTTGGTTGTGCTGAGGTTAGCATTTTAGGTTGCCGAAGGAAGAGTTTGAGGTTTGTGGACGATCTGTGATCCCACGATTGAGGTTGCTTTCACATTCAATACTTTAACAGAACTGTAGCCAACATGTCTAGTCCATGGTGGACATCAGTATCGGCTTCATGCTATGGGTGGAGGTGTTTGAAGGAGGTGAGTGATGCCAGCTGTGGTACGGCTTTCCGGTCCGTAGCTCAGTGTGGTCTTATCGGTGTGGGTTATTGTAGATTTGCACTCTCTCTACAATGGAGAAAGTGCTTGTGGTTAGCATACCTCATGTGCTGCCCAATACAATTGGCGTGTAGGGGATGCCTTGGATGTCATTCTCACACATTCAATGTATAAGGATAGCCCTCATCAAAGGATTAAGGTTCACATATAAGAGGGGGACAATATACAATCACAAAATAGGCATGGTAAGGTAATGTGGAAGGTTAATACATTCGTTTATTCATTAGCTGTGATGGTGGTTTTTCTATCTCTATGGCTTCTCTGATTATTCTGTCTTTGAAGTGTTCAGTTTTGGCGATAGTTCTGGTATTTTTAACGTCCATCTCATGTCCTGTGGCTTTGAGGTGTCAGACCAGAGGAAGAAGTCGGTTCTTCTTTTTTGATTGAGTTCTTGTGTTCTTCAAAGCGTGACATTATTTCTTCTGTTAGTTTGTCCGATGTATGTGGTGGGGGCAGGCACTGCAAGGGTATTCGTATACTCCTGGATTTCTTAACTCAATTTTGTCCTTAGGGTTCTTAGGATGGTGGATATTTTTCTGTTTGTGGAGAACGCTGTCTTAATGTTGTGTTTTTGGAGGATCTTGCTGATTTTGTCTGTTGTGCCTTTATATATTGAGACGGAGGGCTTTGCCGTTCTCTTGTTCTCTGTCTTGGATTTTGGTTGGGGTTTAATTTTTGATTAGGTGGGTAATTTCTTTCTTTGGAATCCATTGGCTGTTAGTACATTAGTGAGAGTGTGCAGTTCAGTTTTTAGGTGTTGTTCGTTGGCTAAGCATTTTGTTCTGGAGATGAGTGTCTCAGCTACAGATTGATCTGTGCTGGATGGTGGTGTATGTGAGAGTGCAATGTAGATAGCAGTTTGTATGTGTTTTTTCTGGTAGATGGTGTGTCTAGGGAGCCATGTGATTTTTTGTACACTAAGTCATCTAGGAAGGAGTTGATTGTTAGCTTCTGTTTCATAGTGAATTTTATTTTGGGGGGTAGAGCTGTTTGAGGCGTGTGAGGAAGTTGTTCAGTTTTTTCTTTTCCCATGTGGCCAAATTATGAAGGTGTGGCATGACCACGAAATGCGAAGCGAACAACAGGATCACAGCAAACCAGTTCAAATCTCTGGCAACTAAGACTAACCTGAGCACAACAAGCCCCCACTGAACAAACAACCACCCAATCAGAACACAGCCAACCCTAACCAAATCAGACAAGCCAAACCCCCAACCAATCAGAACACACCTCCACCCAATCAGAACACAGAGCCAACCCCCTACGCAATCAATTCAACCTAGATACTTCCAATTTATAGCGGTAGAAACCGAATAACCAAATATATATATATATGTGTGTGTGTGTGTGGTGTGGTGTGTGCTGTTCAGTTCCTTCGGGTATTAATCCCACGTCATTGGTAGTGCTTTTAAAGTTGTAGCAATATTTCAGCAGAATCCTCATCTGCCATCATCAGGCTTCTGTATTGAGTTCGTATGTGGGTCGGCTATCACAGCCATTAGTTTTAAATTTGAGGCTTAGCCTACTGTTGTGCCAGGATCGTTTTTTTTACATCCTGATTGGTTGGGAGTCTTGTCTGCGTTTAATGTTCTCGGAGTTTTTTGATTGGTGTTTCTGGTTCCTTCTGTCTGTTGTTTTGCGGCTTTGATTGGCCTGGCAACACTGTATTCTCTATTGGAGGCTTTCAGTGCAGCTTGGCTTCGCGTGAAAGGACGACCATCTATAAGGAAGCTAGGTTCATCTGGGTGCCTGTTGGGTGTGTTTGAGCTGAAGGTATCAGGGAAGTCTGTTTGTGCCCAGGTGTTTGCCTGGCTTGTGGTGTGGAGATCTTTCTGTTTGAGAGTGCAGGCTTTCCAAATGAATGACAGTCTGGTGGAATCATCTCTTCTATTCATGCTTTCAGGTCTTTTTTCATATCTCTATGGCTTCTCTGAGTATGATTCTTGTGGCTGGGGTTTTCTGTTGTGGCTAGGGTTTTGTGCCCATTGAAGTTGTATAGATGGTGGCCATCCTTTCACGTGAAGCCAAGCTGCACTGAAGCCTCCAATACAGAAACACAGTGTTGCCAATCAAAGCCACAAAACAGAAGAGAAGAAACCAGAAACACCAATCAATCAAACTCAAGAACAATAAACGCAGACCAAGATCCCAACAATCAGGATGTAAAAAAAAACAATCCTGGCACAGCAGTAGCTAGCCTCAAATTTAAAACTAACGGCTGTGATAAGCCTGACCCCATATACGAACTCAATACAGAAGCTCCTGATTAATGGCAGATGGGATTCTGCTGAAATGTTGCTACATACTTTACAAAGCATCGTAAATGACGTGGCGATAATACCTGAAGGAAGCTGAAAACAGCATGCACATGTAAGATATCGCGAAAACTTTATATATATATATATATATATATATAATATATATATATATATATATATATATATATATATATATATACTATATATCCATATATATATTTGGATCTCTGGTTGTTTTCGGTTTTCTCCGCGTTAGAATTGGAAGTATCTAGGCAACGTTTCGATGAAGTTCTCATTCTAATCTTCAGGCTGTGTTTCTTCAGCTCTGTGCTTCTATTTTACTTGAGAAGCACAGACTGGAAGAAACAAGCCTGAGATGATGAATGAAGACTTCATCGAAACGTTGCCTAATACTTCCAATTCTACGCGGGAGAAAACCCGAATAACCAGAGATCCACATACAAATACTCGCGACATACCTCAGGAAAACATAACGCTTCCTTTCGGTGATATTAATCCACACGTCGTCTAAGTTTGTAAGTTCTCAATTAGTTGTCAGTTCTGCTTATGTAAGTTGTAGCTACATTTCTGTGCTGTTAGCTTCCTTCGGTATTCTATCCACGTGCATTGTAGTTCTGTTAAAAGTTGTAGGCTCATTTGTAGTTTCTTGTTAAGTTGTAGCTACATTTGTTGCTGTTTAGCTTCTCGGCTATTACCCACGTCTTGTACGTTCTGTTAAAGTTTGTAGCGCATTGTAGTTTGTTAAAGTGTTCTAGCTACATTTTGTGCTGTTAGCTACCTCGGTAGATTATCCCACGCTCATTGTAGTTCTGTTAAAGTTGATAGCTCATTGGTAGTGTTTTTAAGTGCTTGTAGCTTACATTTGTGCTGGTTTAGCTTCTTCTGTATCTACCCACGTCATTGGTAGTTCTGTTAAAGCTACAACACTTTAACAGAACTACAATGAGCTACAACTTATACAGAACTACAATGACGTGGGAAATACCCGAAGGAACTAAAACAGCAAATGTAAGACCCCCGCGCAGGAGCTTAAAAAAAAAAACCCCACAAAATGAATAATAAATATATTTTATTATTATTACCACAACGAACACACACACATACACATTACTTCACACACACACACACACACACATATTATATATATATGTATGTATGTTATTATAATATGTGTGTTTGTATAGTTTGTAACTTCCTATAGTGGAGGTATATATATATATATGATATATACACAGAGAGAGAGAGAGAGAGAGAATTGGAGTGAAGGCTTCAAGTTTGTAACATTGGCATGGCAGCTTAGTATAGATGTTGGGGGCGCGGAGAGACTCTCAGAAATCAAAGCTATTGGCAATTCACAATACTGCCTGAGAATCTGACTGAATGTTGCTTCAAAGTTCTGTATTCCAACTTCTTGACAATCCCCAAACATTAGTCAGCAGCTATGTAGATAGGATTATTTGGCATTATAAAGGATAGATGGATGAAACCTCACATGCCCAGCTCATGTATCAAAAGATAGAGAGACAAACTGATTTATCACATTAAATCCTCAAGAAATCAAGCTTAATTAATTCATTAGCCTGACTTAAAACAACTGCTCAAGTTATGCCTTCAATGTTCTGTATTCCATCGCTTCTTGGGAAATTGCCCAACTCAGTTAGAGTCTGTGCAGAGGATGTTAGCCTTCTGCTATTTCTCACCTTAGAATGAGAATCTTCTAAGTTTTCTCCTACTTTTAAAACAAACTATTTTTTTAATTCCCCAGGAGAAAGAGAAGGCTGAAGTAATCTCCCCTCTGAATATGACCAAGCATGTTGTAAATCCTTTCTCTCATGAGGAGATTGACGTTCTGGCATTAGGAATTTCTTTTCCACATGGGAATATGGACTGAGCAGGCTGGCATGAGGATCCGAGGTTCAAAATCAGCCAGGATGAGAAGGGTAAACATCCAAAATGATTATTATGCTGGCATTCTATCTCATGCAGACTCCTTACTTCTTTTTTTCTCACTTATTGACAGGGAGACTGTGACAGAGAGTAGCTAACCTTTGAGCTCTAAGCTCTTTGTGAGTAGCATAACTCAGTAATAGGAATACAGCTTTTTCTAGACTGAGGGCTATGTTTGGTCTTTAGGTAGCATGCTTCAGGTCATTCTTTGCTGGAACAAAACCCAAACTTTATTACTTATTATTCCACATAATAAATAATGTTACATTAAAATTGTATTTGGGCAACAACTTTTGGAAGTCTCTGAGAGGCATTCTTAAGATGTTTGAGGGCTGTTGACCATCCTTCATTTCTCCAGTTGCAAGGTAGAATTGTTACTTTGCAAGGCTGCTGCATTTTCTTGAATTTTAATAGCAAAACAAAACAGCAAAAGAAACTTTTCGCTACCCGGTATCCTTGCAGTGTTGTGTATTTTTAAATTTTTACCTGTATTTCCTCAGAACTACCTTAATTTCTGACCTTGTTCCATGAATTTGGGTAAGCATAAAGATATAAGGAGCAACCTATTAACCAGAAAATGAAAACAGAAGTGACAAAACTTTATGAGCCTGACCATTAGATTGCTATCCAGAGGCTTTATAAAATTAGTAGGCACCATTCATCTCAAATCTCATCCCTCTGATAAATTATCTAGCAATAAAAAAGAGACTGGTTCCAAGCCTGAACCATTTCTCTGTGCACATATAAAAATGAAATTAGGAAACTTGAAAGGTTGACTTTTTCTTAATGATCCAACTAATACGTAATCTATCTTGGAGGTCTTTGTCCTCAATCCTTCTCCATTTGAGTTATGGCCAGTAACTTTGAGCACCAGACTCTCCATACTCTTCCTAATATTAATATGATAAAAACTCACACTTAAACACTAAAAATGTCTCTCTAGGGTAGGCTTCCATACGCTTTCCCCAAATAGACAAAGCCGCTGAGCATTTTTTAAAAACAGTTTTGGTTAAGGCTGTTGTATTTGGGCATTGTATTTGGGTGTTGTATGTATTATGTTTGAGCAAAGTGTTAATCTCTTCTGATATTCATTACTTTGGTGTTTTGATTGTGGCTTTAACAATTTATACCAGGTTTTGGTAGTTACATTGGGGATTGCAGAATGTTTCTGCAAAAATATGGTATAGGCATAAGAATTGTAAGCAATATGAATGTCAATGTCCGACAAGCATCAGTATTGATTATTGAAGAAAGATAATGCTAATTATTATATAGCATTATATAAGTCAACCTTCTAGATGGGTTTTGCCTGTATAGTTCTTGCCTATAGTACATGAGCTCTTTGGCACATAACTAATACATCTGGATAGCAATAGATTAGGGAATCTTGATGAACTTTGGTTTAATCTAAAGTCCATGTCACACCGAACCAACGGATGCAAAGAGGATGTAAAACGGACAAAAAACCTTGCCATCCCAAACGGATGTACTCACTGCCTCGTTTTGCTTCCACTCCAATCGCCAGCATCCGTTTATGGACGTTTACATCACAAAGTTTTCGGCTGCCCTAAAACTTTTGCGCGAAATGGTATCCAGTTCGTCCGTTTGATGACATCCGCTATGCAATCCGGCCTATTCATGTACCGTACATCCGCTTAATCGCTAGGCATCGGCTGCCATCCGCAAGAACTCCATCATCCACGGATGCAGGGAGAAGCGAACGGAGTGGAACGGATGCAAATGGATCCAGCGGACTTGTAGCAGCGGAAACAAAGCGTTTAAAACTGGAAAAAAAAACATTCGCGGATGGGGACCTATCTCAGATATAAGGATGTCTGCAGGATGCCTAGATAGATTCCGTAAGGATGACCTAGTAGGATGCAAAAGACACTATACGCTTTATAGAAGAGGGAGCACTGCGGCTGATTCACTTCGAACAGGCAGCCAAGCGGTCGGGCCTCTGACAGCTTCATCTGGATCGTTCACTCTTCCACAGCGATCCATCATGTCCACTAGTAGATTGCCAACAAAGCTCCTTTTGGAGCCACACATCTCTGCAGACAGTGGCGAACAATCTGCTAGGCTCTGTGAAACTCTATGCGAGAAGAAAGGGCACCAAAAGAGTCTGGATCCGAAGATGGTTCGAAGAAGAGCAGAGCGGACTGTCAACAACTGATGGGAGGTCAAGGAGCGAAGACCACTCTGGGCGTTTCCCAGGAACTTTCGCATGAGAGCTCAGCCAGTTTGATGAAGTTGTGCTGCGGCTGACACCGGGTTGACCAAGGCCAACACCAGCTTCCGCGTCCACCTGGAACCTCGGCTCAATTGGGCACTCAATCTGCACACCTGGCCTCAGGGACCTCCTACAGGAGATGAGTACTGGCTGGAGGTGCCATCCAACACCATAGCATTGTGGTCAGAGAGTGGTGCAGCCATCATCGAAGAACTACAAGAGGAGTCTCCTCCCAGTACTTCCAGTAGAGGGACAGAAAGTGAAGAGCAGGGTATCAAATGGATTACCAACACCATTGGAGCCATTAATTGGGAGCACGTGGCATGCCAAAGCTCAACCAACTAGGCTCCACTTTTTTCAACTCCAAGGCTTCTTCAGCATCATCCTCTTGCGCATGTCAATCTGACTACAAGTCATGTACATCGATGCTTCAGCAACGGCTCATCTTCAGATGCCAGGTATGACAACGCCTATGACTATCTCATAGAATGACTAGACAACCTCATCCTGGGTTCTCAGATCCACCCCTGCCCAACGAACCAATGATTGACCCTACTTCAATTATGGGGATGATGCTTCTCCTCAGAACCTACTCATAAGCCTACATATCCAGACATCCACACCGCCGTGAAAAGGATTTCAAACTTTACAGGCTGTCAGCAAGGGTCAGTGCGGTGGTTGTGGAGAACACCTTCTTGTGATGGCACTTTTGGGGCTCCTTGTGCATCCTTGTTCATGGTTACTTTCACCAGCATGCAATCGCCCAAGACTCATAGTTGAGGATATGGAAGCTGCTGCAACTCCTGACAAGCAATCTCAGTGCACACCTTCTACCCTAGTTTGCAGAACAGGCTGTGGACTCCACCAAGGCAGAATGGGACATTTTTTGAGCTTGGGAATGGAGGCAAGGTGCGTACCTTTTGATCCGCATTTGAGGTTGTGCTATAGGTTTCCCATTCAGGAGCTTTCAGCGTGATAGCGAAAGCAGGCAACCTCCTTGAGAGCACTGGTGCAACTTCCCAGTGGAGCTAGTGGAGTGCAGCAAGAACAGAGTTAAGAGCTTATGGAATTCCTTCGAGCCTGTCTCATCACACGTGAAATTGGGCCATGTATGTTGGGTGGCCTACAGATGACAGGGCGATTTAATAAATGAGTTGTGTTGCTGTCAAATGTGGATGATTATTAAATTATTATATAATAAAGGGCAAAAGTGTTGGCAGTGGACTGGTGACCATATCCAGTCTATCGTATGTTCTTGCACTGGAGGTTAATCTATCCCCTTTATTCTAATACCCATCCCAAAGGTTATCCTGGCCATGCCACCTGCAACCTCATCGACAAGCAATGCAAAAACATTTCTATAAAGTTCCACCAGACCATTTATTAATCAAAAATAGAAATGAAAGCAAGTCGTGTGACATAAATCGACTTTATACACAAGCTATAAGCACAAAAATGAGTCTCTGGCACTCCTCTTGGTCACTCAGCCAGGGGTGAAGGGTGAGGTGCTGTGGAGGTGGCTGGGTCTGAGTGCTTGTCATCAGCTCTCATAAGCAGAACAGCAAAGCGCAGACCAATAGCGAGCCTGTGCGCAGAAGCCTCACAAACAGATGAGGGCTCAGGGCGGGATGTAGTAGCCTGTCCTCCTGCCAGGCGGCAGAGATGGCTGAAGGATTTGCTGTGTCGATGTGTTGTGGGGTTGCTGGCTGGCAGGGAGGCTGGCAGTACCAAGGTCCTGGCAGGAAGGTAATGCAGGAAGGCCTGGCAGTAGGCAGGTAGCCACAAGCTGGAGCAGGCAGAAGTAAAGGCTGGCAGGGAAGGCTGGCAGCAGGTTTGGCAAGGAAGGTCTGGCAGGCAGTGCACAAGCGTTGGCAGGAAGGCTGGCACAAGGCTGGGCAGGCAGACATGAACCAAGGCGGCAGGAAGGCAGGCATAAGCTTGCAGAGCAGAACTGGCTGGCAGCAAGGCTTGCAGGAGGCTGGCAGCAAGACTTGCAGGAGGCTGGCAGCAAATTGGGCAGAAGGCGATCAGCAAGGCTGGCAGCAAGCCTGGCAGGCAGACATGCAGGCAGGACAGGCAAGGCAGTCGATGTTATGGCAGGAAGGTCGTTTCTGAATGCGCCTGCTTCTGACTGCTCGTCCGTTAGTACCGGGGGAGCATTATGAGTCCCCCGATGCTCATTAACCGCAGGCATCTCCGCTGGCTTTGCTCTGCTGCGCTAGGCTTCACTCTAGCGCATTCATCTGCTGTTCATCACCGCTTAATACGTTCTTGCGCTTTGCTGAGGCCGAAGCCTGTGTGGCCATCCGCCCCATATCTGCTCCATCTGCTGGGCTTTGCTGTCGCATCCCTTTGCATCTGCCCCTGCACCTCCCCGAGCCGTGTTATCCACGTCTGGTTATGCAAATTCTTTGCCCTTTTGAAGCGGATAACAAACGGTAATGGAACATTTTGTTCCTCGTTTTATTGCATCCGTTGGCCAAGTGTTGAAATGCGGCATTAAAATCAATTTCTACATTCTTGTTATTTCAACTATAATCTACACTTAACCATCAGGGCATTTAGGTGTTAATGAACACACATCAATATGTATGTAATGTGTGTTTGTGTTTATATTATATATAAATCTATATATAATATATATTATGATTATATATATATATATATATCATATAATTATATTATATATATTTGTGCTGTTTTAGCTTCCTTTGGGTATTATCTCCACGTCATTGATAGTTCTGTTAAAGTGTAGCCATTGTAGTTTGTTCAAAGTTGTAGAAACGTTCAGGCAAAATCTCAATCTGCATAATCAGGCTTGTAATGGAAGTGTTCTCACTGTATGGAGAGACACTTCATACAGAACATGATTGATGGAGATGAGATCTTGTGCAGGGGGGTGAACGTGCTACACTTTGTAACAGACTACAAATGCGCTAACTAACAGAATACAATGACGTGGGATATACCGAAGGAAAGCTAACACAAATGTAAGTACCCCGCGAGAGTTAAAAAAACATAAATAATAATAATTATATAATAATATATATATATTAATATATATATATATATATAAATATATATATATATATATAATTACTATATTGTTTTGTTTTTTTTGTTTTTTTTTACGCTCTCGCGTATTACATTTGTCTGTTTTTAGCTTCTCTTCGGGTAATCCCACTCATTGTACGTCTGTTAAGTTTGAGAAAGTTTCGCAGAATATCATCTGCCCATCATACAGGCCTCTGTGTGGATGGTGTGTTCAAGTTCTCTGTTTCAAATTTGAGGTGGTACTAAGTTTGATTGGCTATAGAACAGAAAGAACAGAACACAAATCAATCAACTCAAGTCAAGACACAGACCCAGCTCATAGCCATCAGAAGGAAAGCCTCAATTGAAACAAGGAAAGTGAGACACACTTCATACAAAGCCTGAGGATGGAGAGAGATATTCGCTGAAACGTGCACAACTTAACAGAATATACAATGACGTGGTATACAAACCTGAAGGAAGCTCAAACAGCACACATGTAAGTACCCGCGAAAGCTTGAAAACACACACACACAACACACACACACACACACATCATCACACACACATCACAGCACATCACACACACACACATATAATATATACTATATATATATATAGGTATCTGTTCAGACTTCCTCGGTTTATCAAACTCATTGGTAGTGCTGTTTAAGTTTAGCAACGTTCATAGAATACATCTGCATATCAGGCTCTGTATGAGTTCGTATGTAATATATATCTACCAAAAGAAGGAAATGGAAAGAGAAAGAGATAAACCCAATTAAAATTCAAAACTAACAGCTCAAATTGTCATCAATTCTCAAAAGACGTGGCTAAAAAAAGAAGGCTTAAATTCTTTCTAAGGTAGAATATTAAACATGATGTTTCCTTTCTTTCTCACTTCCAAATGGATTTATAGGATACGTAAAGTTATTTGCTCTTAATAAGTACATTCTGAGTAGTGAATCACCATTCAGAATAAAGATTTTTCTTTGATTAAATTCACCTCAGAAAGCTTGGATTTAATTGTCCTCTGCTACATATGGAAAAGCTGCTTTGCATATTTTCCACAAAGTTTGCTTTCTTCACTTCCTGCTGAGTTCTCTGCATTAATTAATCATGTTCTTTTAATACACTTCAAATTGCTTTATCATGAACATGTTTGTATACCATGGAGTCATAAGACTGGAGGGGACCTTCTAGTCCATCAATCTGCCCAAACTGGAATCCTTAGACCATCCTAGACAAATGGCTATTCAACCTTTGTTTGAAAATCTCTAACGATAGCTATAGCACTAGCACTTTGACTTATATACTACTTCACAGTGCTTTATATCTCTCTCTAAGCTGTTTACAGAACCAGCATATTGCCCCCAACAATCTGGACCCTCCTTTTACTGATCTTGGAAGTATTAGGATGAAAGGCTGAGTCAACCTTGACCCAGTGAGAATCAAACTGCCAAACAGCAGGCGGCCAGCAGTCAGCAGAAGTAGCCTGCAAAAATGCATTCTAACCACTACATCACCATGACTCATTATCACTAATGATAGCAGACTCTCTTGCCATTCCCAGAGGCAAGCTATCCTGCTTGTTTAATGGTTGAGAAATTTTAGTGTAGAATGGAACTATCGCTTCCCATGATCTTGTACCTTTGCTGATGCACCTCAAAGTTGCATTGGCCTTTTTAGCAACTTCAGCATCATGCCTGTGTCTGTGCCATACACATGTATATATATGGATGTGTATTCTGATGTGTTATTAATAGCAATAGCCCTTAGACTTATTTATCACTTCACAGTGCTTTACAGCCCCCTCTAAGTGGTTTACAGAGTCAACATATTTTTATCCAAAAGTTGGGTCCTCATTTTACTGACCTTGGAAGGATGGAAAGCTGAGTCAGTCTTGAGCCAGTCAGAATTGAACTGCTGGCAGTTGCAGTATTAGCTTGCAATACTGCATTCTCACCACTGCACCAGCATGGCTATGGCTAGGGTTTCAGTTCCTCTTTTTTTGATATTTCAGAATAACTTCACTTTCCCAAGTCTCATTAGGCTTCTATACTAAAATACTTTTTAAGGAAGGCAAAGGAAAGACCTTTTATGATATGTGCTATTAGTATGAGACAGATGAGTGAAAATATTTTCACAGATTTCCTGTTATTAGCAACTTCTTCCACAAATGCAGGTATATTTCTCAAATATTCCAGAATTTCAGGAGAGAATAAAAAGGGAATCTGTTAAGAAAGGTTCCAATATGATTTGTTAAAAACATTTGAGTCTCACTGTACTTCAGTAGCATCTGTGCACTTCTTCTTAGACAATTGTAGACAACCATAATTTGGTTTAGATGTTTTCTGGAGACTTTCTCAAGGAAAGGGAGGAGGGCTCTAACAGAAAAAAACATTTAAGAAATACTGCGCTGAAATAAACTGAACCCCAGTGGCCTATCTTTTCAAATATTTTAAAGATGGGACATTACTACTATCACACTTATCCTGAATCAATTGAGAGCACGATGATGGCCTCTTTACTGAAAGTTATGGACTATAATCTGGTCCAGTGTGGTTGATACATGGATGTGTTTTGATTGCCCAATCTAGAGCTGAGAGAGAGTAATGGGCCCGAAGTCTGACTTTGCTGACTTTTTAAAGGAATGTGACAACACCCAGAGGCAGCCTCACTCCATCTTGGTCCTTAGCCTATAAAAGTATGGGTATATAAGAAAGGAGAAGAAAACAATAAGCAGAGGAGAAGCAGGAAGTGATGTCAGGAATGTATAATTCTTAGTCAATTGTCAGAAGCTATGATAAGATCCACTATGGTGGATCTTGGCCTGGACGTTATGACAACCAGAAGTGGAACAATCACATGAAGCAGCAGCTCATCCCAACAAATGACAAAGACTTTTGGAGGGAAGAAAAAGATTATATATTGCCTTATAAACCTTAAGGTTTTTACCTGTTATAAAGATGAATCATCACTTATCTACATGGCATAAGTACAGTGTTATGAAGAGAAATCTTCTATACTAAGAAAGATCAAATACTTTGGCCATCAAATGAGAAGAAAGGAATCACTGGAAAAGACCCTGATGTCTTGGGACACATTGAAGGTAAAAGGAGAAGGGGAAAGCAGTGGATGAGATGATTAGATAGTGATACAGTGAACATGGGTTTGGGCAGACTCCAGGAGATAGTGGGGGCCCTGGCCTACTGTGGTCCATGGGGTTGTAAAGAGTTGGACACAACTTCCAAATGATTGACAGATTCTATGTACATTTCTATAGAAACCTATTATATTGTCTTATTTACTAATAAAGATTTGTGGAGAAAGCTGACCACTATTGATGTCTGATGTGGCCACCTTAATCCTAAGCAGCCCCTGAAACTTAAACATTGTCAACTCATAAAATATTTCTATGGTCTTTTTAGAATTGCCAACAGAAAGGGAGGGTGGGGGGAAAGGGGTTTGAAAGAGCAGTGTGCAGCTTTGAAATAGAAAGTGCATTCCATACATAGTTTTCAAAAATAGTAACTAGGTGACTGAAGATTCTGCTGTGCAAATATCTATCTGGAGAACATGATTGATGACCCTTGACTATGGATGTATCTCATTGGAAAATATGAATTATGATACACCCAGGGGGTGGGGGAGAACCAGGGTCAAGGGTGACAATGAATTATGTGTCTCAGAGTCAGCGACACCCAGGCAGTGTTGGACATGTTAACTCCCAATAAATCTTTTTGAAGTTTTGGAAGTTTGGCTCGAGACTCATGATTTAATTGGGTGT
Source organism: Laticauda laticaudata (assembly GCA_004320025.1). Lineage (NCBI taxonomy): Eukaryota > Metazoa > Chordata > Lepidosauria > Squamata > Elapidae > Laticauda > Laticauda laticaudata. The sequence goes on from BHFT01000392.1 coordinate 39,830, forward strand.
AATTGCCAGAATCCTGACAAACACTTTATTTGTATACATGGAATTAACCCCATACTAGCTCAATTTTATACATTAGAGTGTAGAAATAATTTTACCATTTTAATAACTAATTAAGAAAGAATTAACATTCCTAGACTAGATGAATTTCAGTTGTGAATAAAGGAAGGATTTTTTTTTGTTTGATACACATTTTCTTGGCTCGGCTGCTAAATCACAGCATGTGACTCAGGTCACCCGTTGAAATGTCTAACTGTTTCATTTCTTACTAAACCACCCCCAACAGGTACAAAGAACCAAATTTAGCTTTGTTACATTTGAACAAAGATCAAAGCTGTTTGTAAATGAATTAATCTAAGATTTCTTACAGTCTTGTCAGTACAAATAAAGTGAACTGCTGCTGTTCTCACTTCTTTTGTACTTTCTAAAGTAAGTTAAGTCTGCTTGACTCCTCGTGACTTCATAGATGAAACCCTGCAGTTTTCTTGCCAATTTGGTACTGGTTCCACTAATATCAAAACTTGCTTGAAGAAAATGAGTTCATCAGGGAAAGGTTTTGGCTTGAAATCTTTTTTTCTTTGTCAAAACATATTTTTGAAAGTAGTAAGGTTTCTAGGAATGTTCATCTACAAAAAGCAAAGAAATATATTATTTAAAGAAGATATTCCAAAGATGTCATTTAATTAAAATACAATCTGCATTAATAATAATGAGAAAGTATGCTAAATGTGGATTGTCACTGGTTAGCATCATATGGACAACTGTAGACTTGATAGGTTGAGTACAGGGCAAAGTTAACACATTCCAGTAGAATGGCTTATTCAGAATATTCTTTGTAACTCTTCTAGTATCATAAACGATGAGGTGGTATCATTTAAAGGATGATGATACATCATCTCAAGCAGGGGTGTCAAACTCGCATTGTCACGGTGGCATCACATGACATATTGGGACTTTTCCCTCCCTTCACTAAACTGGGCGGGGGCATGGCCAGTGTGTGATACATCCAGCCTGTGGATCATGACTTTGACAGCCCTGATCTAAAGGCTGAGAAATCTGTAAAACTCAATGCAGCTCCTGAATCTCTTTCTTGTTTCCAATTGTACTGCCAGATCTTGGTAATACTTTTACAAAAATCAATGGCATGGCTTCCCATTTGAGCCAGGAATCTCATAAAAATGTGGAAACTGTATTTTACAAAAGAGGGGGGGGGAAACTCCTGTTCTTTGGAAAATTAAAATTAAACATGGAAAATTAACCCTGGCTATGATTGTGTATCCTCACTAATTACAATCCTCCCCACCCCAAATATTAAAAAATTAAAAACATTCTTGCTTTGAAATAATGTATATTAATTGCAGATCAAAAGCTATCACATATGCCATTTTAAAGTATCCTGTATATCCCTTATCTGCTCAGCATATTCACTCTGGAAGATTTGTTGACTTATGACCTATAGTTGAATCAAAACTGCTTATTTAACATCTCAGTGATGCTCAAAGAGAGATCATTTGTTGTGGCCAATCATGCTTGTGGTCATACTTGAGGAATAGTTCTTATGTTCTAACGTCTGTATTGCTGAAGTGCTTCTCTCTTTTAAGTTTTTGTGTGATGGGAAGGATCTTGTTTTGAGTGTAGGACTGACATAAAATGTAAAGAACTGGTAGATAAGCCTAATGAACAGAGCATTCCAATGGCACTTCTGATGTGTGATAATACTAAAATATTTTTGTTTAGCTCATTTTCTGAATTTAAATGTTGAACTTCTGGGCAGATCATTGATTCAATTTTTAGTACTTTATACTGTACATTCATAGAAAGCAAGAAAACCCCTTCTTCTTCTTCTTCTTCTTCTTCTTCTTCTTCTTCTTCTTCTTCTTCTTCTTCTTCTTCTTCTTCTTCCTCCTCCTCCTCCTCTTCCTCCTCTCTTCAATCCTGAACTACTACTACTTTCTCTCCTCCTCCTTCTCTTTCTCCTCCTCCTCTTTTCCATTCTTCCCCTAATTTAAAATATACTAATATGGGTAAAGGAAAATTATCACAGTGGTTTAGTGCTTTAAAGTGTATTTGAAATTAAAAATAGAAATGCACATTTTCTTTCTCCATTTAGTTTTAAAAAGACAGCATTTTTAAGTGTTTAAAGTTTTCTTCATTTTGTATAGTTAAAAAAGATGTTTACCTTTAGATAAAGGCAAATTATGGATTTCTTTTTACAATTATTATATTTGAAAAGAAGAAAGATTATTCTCTTCCATTGACTAAATCATGGGGATTAGGAGCCACTTTATGGAACACAATTCCCTATCAATGGTGGTTAACTATAGAGCTTTCTGAAGACTTAGCTACAACTTGGTCCAGCAATTTTGCATTAATATTCCAGATGAAAAGTTCAAAGATTTTGCATAGATTTGTGAAATTGTTTTGAAAGTCATGAATCTACCAGTGAGTGAGAAGATCACATCCTCTCTGTGACATGTACATTTTCTTGCTATTTGTGAAATTAAAACTAGAAACCAATTTTATAAGGCCATATCATATAATGAAATTCTAGGAAATAGCTGAAAATTATGTGAGTGTTATCAGGTAGGAAAGGTTTTCTGAAGTCCTTTGTAAGCTTATTTTCTGACTCATGATTGTGCCAAATAACTGAACTTTCCAACTTTTCAAAGTGAACCTCACATTAGAATCTTTGATGGAATAAATAACTAAGGCATGTGTTCACATGGCCAGATCTACAATTTCTGTGTGAATGAAATCATGAATAACAACAGAATGTAAGAATCCCAGATCAGCAATGAATCTAATATAGCACTTCCCATGCAAATTGAATCCATTTTCTTAGATCTACCTTTTCAAACAACTGAAACAGTTTTGATAGTTATGTAGTCTGGATTAAGGTGTGGGTTTTTTTGTCTTAATCTTTTTTGATATTATATATATTCCAGAACTTGAATCACTTCCTAAGAACTGGATGGAAAGTATTGGTATATTTGAGACTCATCAACATTTTGAGAGCTTAAACTCTCCCAATTATTTCTGCCAGGAGCTTCATGTATGCTTTAAAATAAATGATGTGGAAATTTGTAAGTTATCATTGCTCATGCCTTTGAACAGAAGTTTCCCAGCAAGATTTTTGTGAGATCATCCCTTTAGGAACTTAGCAAGCATAAAATTCTGAAATCCCTTGTTGGACAGGAGGCCAAGTTGACACCATTGCTAAGAAATATAGCATTATGGATGTTACTCATCTGATAAGAAGAAGTATGAAGCAGTAACTTTTCTGGAATGTTAGAACTTTTCTTTCTCATCGAGTTTTTTTTGAAGATTGTTTACTGTCAATGTTGCTGATTGACTTATTCTTGGATGCAGGCTATCCAGAAAAGTTTAACTTAAATTTGAGGAAAAAGAATTTTTAAGTGGAACAAGAACATAATGGATTGTTTATCATATATTTTGAGGGGCAGAAAATAAGCAGCAAAAAATTTAGAACAGCCAGGATATGAATATACAATTTTTGAGGACACTTTAGAACCATGATGGAGAACCTATAGCATGCATACCTGAAGTGGCACGCATAGCCATTTTTGCTGGCATGCAAGATATTGCTTGGATCAGCCCCACTGTGCATGTGCGCGTGCCCCCCACCAGCCAGCTGATTGTCTGCCATGCATGTGCAGGGGGAGACATATGTGCGGGAGATGTGTGTGCTTGCGCAGGGGGACAGGGTGCAGAGGGAGTCACTGGCATTCACAGGGGCATGAGCAAGGGGTGGGTGGGGTGCACACACATTACATTATGAGTGCAGGTATGCATATGATGAGGAAAAGGTTAGCCATCACTGCTTTAGAAGAATCCCTTCACATGTGCCTAAAGCAGTTTGCCAACTAGACAGTGGAATTCATTCAGACTTCTTTAATACACCCTGGAATCTTGATGGAGTGGAAAGTTACTCAGAGCAGAACTCAATGTTGATTTCATTGGTTATTGAATAAGTGATGTTTCTACCAGTAGCATTGTTTAACATTCAGCTTAAAAATCCTTTCTGAAAAGGAAAGTAATAATTAACTTTAATGAAAAGCAGAGCTGGTGATCCTTTAAAATAATTAAAGAGTTGCATCAAATCATCCTATATACTACCGGATCACTGTAACAAAGGTAATTCTATTTGTTTGTATTCAAAAAAAGTGCTTCCTGAAATAATTTTCCACAGGGATAAAAGAGAGGTCATTTTTGAGAGAATAATACTTGTCCATGAATTGATATATTGCTTTCCTGAAAGCTTTTTGAAGAAGCTCTACCTAATTAGAGAAAGTTGCCAAGTAGGTGAAATTTCCAGTAATTTATTTCATAATACCATGTGCTAAAAAAACCCTGAGAACATCACTGTTAATTATTTAATGTATTTGAAATACACAGAGCTCTTTATAAGTATTTTTGATCCAGCAGAAATGAAAAGAAAGTCAATGAGAACAAATACTTCTGTGGAAAGCTAGGGAGGAAGGAATCAGCAGGAATCAAGATGGTGATTCTATCCAGAATCCTTTGTTTATCAGCTTATTGTTGATGGATACAAATTATATAATGTGACCTCTACTGTATATTAAAATGCAATTGTCATAGGTCCTCAATATAACTAGCATGAGACCGGTTTTCACAGCTAGTTACAAGTTTAGGTACAAGGGGAAAACATTATTATTTACTGAAAAAATTATATTTATCTGCAGTCCTTTTATTTCCTTCTTCAGGAAATCTTAACACATATATACGTGTCATGATACAATGATTCATAACAAATTAATTATATGCTACTTATTAAGGCAAAAAGACAAACTAAAAGCACATAGAGGCAAAACAAAGGGAAACAAAAGAATGCATTAGCTTTATTTTGGAGTTTATAAATGAAGAAAACAAGTGGAAGCTAAAGCCAGTTATTCTAGGCATTATCTACTAATTGCCTGAAAGTGGTCCTCAGGAAACAGGCAGGCAGGCAGGAAGAAAAGCAGGGAATTAGCCTTAAATCTTCATGCAGTCATAAGAGATCCAGAACTGACTCTCTAAGCTCCTTAAAGATTTATCTGTCTGTCCCAAGAGAGGCAAGCAGTCTGGGGAGTTTCCTATAGGGAGAATATGATAATGTCATTAGCTTGAACTCCACATGTGTGGCTCTAGTTGCTTGTGCCTGATGTGCAATGATTTAAAATTCCAATGGAGAAAAGAGCATTATGTGAAAAAAAAACATTTACGAAGTGCTGAAACCGGTAACGTGACCTCTCTTTCTGCATCTTATATTATCATTAGAACTACAATTATGGATTCTTCTATAATATTATACCCCATTAAAAAGGGAGCATAAACCAAATTTATTTCTCTTGGGCCAAATCCATCTCCAAGCAATGTCATTTACTGAGCCCTCTAGTCCACAACATGTGTCAGGGTCAATCAGAAAAGGAATACATAGCAAACAGATGCTGGAAGGCAGTGTGAAGGAGAATATTTCCAACAAATTCAATGGATTAATACATAGTTGGAGGTTAAGACTTCATTAGTTTTGAACAAAAACAACACAAGTTAAGCACATTAGTCCATCTGAGAGCCCTTTTTTCTTGTCCTCCCAAATGCATATGGACATTTTGAAGCATCCTTGGTTGAAATACCAGTTACATGCACAATACTCTGAACTTTGTGCTAGGAGTTAGATTCCCTTTGTGTTTCAAGTATTCAGGAGTCCTTTAGCTTGCTGATCTTGGCAGTCGATTTTATTTCTTTCTCCTAGTAATGGCTTCCATTCCTTGGGGAATTGCTGAAGTTACAATTTGTTCATGGAGCACAACAAAATCATTATCAACACAGCAGATTTTTTTAGAAGTTTGTTTTAAGCTATTGAGTGTCCACTAGCTGAGCAACATAGCAACTGGAGAGGAAAGACTATAATGCACTAAACAGGGAAAAAAGTCATAAAATACCAGGTAGAAAGTCAAGGTTTAGTTGTTATCCACTTAGAGTACGAGGTCATTCATCATTTTGCTATCTCCTAGTTATGATAATGCAGATAATGAATTGAAATGTAAACAGTGCAAACAGCAGAATTATCAAGAGACCTATCCATCTGTTAGATCCAGCATGAATGGAAATCCATTTTACATCATAATATATATTTAACAATTATATATTGACCAAAATTGCAGCCTAAGGTAGATTATGAAATTAAAAGGTTCTTGCTTAAATAAATATTAAATGCTAGACATAAGGTATTGTCACAGGAAGAAAATTCCTAATTTGTGTTAATTGATCATACATTTATTTGTTAAATAAAGTCTTTAATTGCTGTTTAGTTTAACATGTGTTTCCTTATCATATATTAGCTGCCATATATATGCAGCTTTTAAAATCAAAGCAATTTCATTTTTTCAAATAATTTTATTAAGAATTATTTGTATAAATAATAGACGTTAATATAAACTACAAAAAATGCAAATACAAAAATACAAAAAAGAAAGAAAGATTGGGTGTGTGAAAAAGGAAAAGAAAAAGGGGGAAGAGGAAAAAGGAAGCAATTTCTCCATTCTGGCAGGTAAAACCTATTTTGATAACATATTACCATATGCAATAAAAATATAATCTTGTAACTAATCTCTTAGATAAGGGGGAAAAAAAGAGCCAGTTTGGTTTAGTGGTTAAGGCACAGAGCTAGAAAGTAGGAGACCATGAGTTTAAGTCTTGCTTTGGCTGTGAGACCTAGTTGAGTGATTCTGGTTAAGGCCAGTCATTCTCTCTAGCTCAACCCACCTCACAGGGTTGTTGTGGGAAAAATAGGAAGAAGGTATGTTGGGTATGTTTTCCACCTTGACTTCTTTGTAAAAATAATAAAGGTGGGATATAAATATAAGTAAAATAAATAAAATCAAAATGCTACATTCATCTTTGTCAACAAATTTCTTTAAGGGTACCCAGATAACTATTTTCTTCTTTTAACTGAAAAACCAGTTTTATAAATCTTTTCTGATTAAAAAGAAAATGCTTTGAGCCCTTCAAAAAAGTCACAGGGGTAATTTGCTATTTATCTGTTTCAAAGTGAAAATCTTTCAGAACTTTAACAGATTTCTCCTGCATCCACAAGTTAATTTATCCTTTTGTTTGTCACTTCTAAAAAAAAAGTGTCACCAAATCTTAGCAGAGTTGTTTTCTATATCCAGAATATTTTTTTTTATTTAATGTTTGTTCATCTCCTTTAGAGAATAAATCATCCATCAGGGCCATTTTTATTCATTTAAATTATCCCTCAAAGTTATTATGTTTATTGGATCCTAAACATCCAATACTACTTATTTTTGTTCTACAACTTCATTAGAACAGGCTCTGTCAATTTTATCAATAAAGTCTGCTTTATTCTGTCCAAGAGCTTACCTGAAAGATATTGAAAACTTTGCATTAAGGATTTCTACTCTTTTTTTTTATCCTCTGGCTCTAGTGTCCAGCTTTCAAAGTCTCCCTGTCATACCCTCAAAAAAACAAACAAAAAAATATCCATGTTCCCATGAGAAAGTATCATCTAAATAATTCAAAGATATAATTCCAAATCCCCCTGGCCCCTTAATCCGTTATTAAAAAATCAAAGTCCATATACTAAGCACTTTTGCTGTATAGTTTTTAAAAAATCATATATTTTTAAAAGTTTTAAAATCAAATTTACACCATCATCTTTAAAGTAGAGGGAAACTTACCCAATGAATGCTGTAAAATTTTTCCAGTCTCAGAGGTCTTAATCTTTGCAATATGCACAGGAAAAAAAAATTTAAAAAGTGGTTAAGATATAAGGCTTAGTCAAGTTTAGTATTCATAAAGGCTGCTTTGTGAATTTGAGCTTGTTGTGAATCCCAATTCCCAGTTGTTTTACTTATAGGCCAACTATAAAATTGACAGTTTCTGTGGTCTACTCTTGAGTAGCAGCAGCTGTCTGGAATGCCATGGATGATCTCAATAATCTCTTCTTTGTTCTGGCCAGATACCTTAATTCAGATGCAGCATTATCTTACTAGCACCAATCAGCAGATGGTCCATTTGCCATGGTACTTACAGCATAGCAGTAGCAATAACACTTAGATTTACATACTGATCCATAGTGCTTTACAGCCCTCAGTTTATAGAGTCAGCATATTTCCCTCAACAATCTGAATCCTCATTTTACCGACCCTGGAAAATGGAAGACTGAATCAACCTTGAGCCTTTCAGGATCGAACTCCAGATTGTGGGTGGAGCTAGCCTGCAATACTTCATTCTAATCACCAGACCACCAGGGCTCCTTATATGAAGTCCCAGGCCATTTCTCTATGTAACTTTTGAAAAACTCTTATTCTTTCAGAAAGTAGAAGGAATTGCTTTTCATCATCCAGCTGAGTCACCCAGGAATTGTTAGTTGAGGACATAAGGTAGTTGTTCAAATCCATAGCCACAATCATAACTCAATGTTGAATATACATGGACAGTCTGTGGTCTCCCATATGTGGTACTTCTTCCAGAATCCCTAACCACTTGCATAACTGATAGAGCTTGTGGGAATAGTACATTAGCCAAATTTAGAGTACAAGTTGCCTACTGCAGCATAGATTGTTCCATTGATCTAGTCTTGGAATTGCTAGGTTGAAAGTAGGGCTAGATAACAAGAGGTTATTTTTTGTTATTTTTAAATACAAAGCTGATTTCTACTGTAGCCTTTAGATAAAGTTTACGATATAGATGTAGGCATTAATTTATTTTTGTTGGCCTCAAATGTTTCCTAATATGAATAAACCAATAGTTTTTTTTAAAAAACCAACGTATATATCTTTATTAAGGCTATATGCACCAACATTACAATATATGGATTATATAGGGTGCCACTTGCATTCCATTTTACAGATAATTAAAATCAGAACTTTTATACTGGACACACACACACACACACAGAGGCAGAGGTGTCACCTGTTACAAATGGTTCTTCCTGTCAAGATCTCCTGATCACAAATCCCACCAAAATGTGAACTTGAGTTTTGTACATTCGTGATTAATGTTATGGCTTCCCAGTACCTTGTAGAATGTAAAGATACTCTGCAGAAATGGCAAAAATAACAAACCTTAAAATGTTCAGAAGGGTCACATAATGAAATAGCTGATGTCAACAAGCAGCCTACAAAAACTTCATGTATCTGTGACATGGACATTTGATACCTGATATCAAAGCAGTTTCTGCACATTATTGTGTACTAATGGGAAAAACCATGGTCAAGTGCCCCAAAGGAGAAATAGAAATGGTACAAGGATCCAATTAAAATAGTATTAATAGTATTAATACTAATATTAAAATAGTATTAAAAAGAGGGAAAAAACAACCATCTGTTTTTCTTACCTGTGAAAATTGGTCATTGTATTTAGTAGGTTATTATGGATTAACATCTTCTGTGATTGCTTAATATTAACAGTTCTGTCTGCATATTATTCTTGCAGAGGGACCAGAGTAAGTAAAGTAGAGATACACCTTATTGAAGAAAACTTAGTTGTTTTTAAGGATGAACTAACTTTTAAAAACATTATTGAGGATTCAAGAATTGTCTCAGATAAATTTCAGTTTTAATATTTACCCATTTTGGAGAAGCTGGCTGCCAACTTGCTAAAACTTCATTTGCAAGTTGTTTCTCCATGTGGTTTTCTATTTATTTGCATCATAAAAATACAATGTAATTGTTACATATTAGCATACTCCAAATACTCTGTTTCCATTGGTCCACAAATACTTGAATCTGATTGGTGTTCTACACGATGGTGATTGGTTGACAATGACCGCTTTATGATTGGCCGCCTCAGCAGTGGGAAAATCAAGGAGCCGTCATTGGCTGCGAGCCACGATCAGCCTCTCTGAAAAAGGCTGCTGACAGAGAGAGGATACATTCTTACATGTCCACAGTTTGGCTCAACACAGCTTCTTTTCTGTTGTCGGGGAGGATTACTTTGTTAAGTTCATTATGTTCGGGGAAATGAGGAATCTGTCGATGTAATGATTCCAAGTCCTCCATGCGTGGGTTGATTTGGTGCAGGTGGCAAGTTGGTGCCGGCCATTTCGTCTGCTCGGTTCTCATTTGCCACGTGCCTCAACTGGTCCTCCTCATCTCAGTATCCCAACCTTCGTTGCCAGTGTTGAGCTCGAAAAGAAGAAGACTTGAGACCAGCGTAACTTTCAGTTCTTTTATTAGTTGCTGGATTCCATCTGACTGCAGGGCTGCAGCA
>BHFT01000393.1:0-15865 GCA_004320025.1 Laticauda laticaudata
CCTTTTTACATACATTTTGCATCTGTCGGCCAGTGTGACCTAGCCTTTAGCAATTGCACACTTTATCTAGGATAAGTCTTCAATTCAAAACTAGGAAACTAATGCTTTTCTAATATATGCATATTCAGTCAATGTTTGTCATTGTATGTCACTGTATGAATAAATGGATGTGAGCAGGTTATCCAAATAAATGTGTTCTATCCCATGGGCATGTGGCCCTTGCTCATGCTGGCTCATGATATCAAGAACTTGCTGATTGGGTCTATGAAATAACATGAAATAATAAATACACCTCTGCAAAGGGGGCTTAAAGGTACTTCAAAAGAAGAGACTACAAAGCCTCTCTTGAAGAAATCAGTCCTGCAACTCAAAGATGCTTTCCCTACTATGAATGAAATTCAAATACTCTTCTGCCTGCTTCCAGAGAAAGATGCCTATTATAGGATGCTCGGATGCTAATGTAGAAGCATGTAAAAGAAAGCAAAAACTTGTTAAGTAAGATATGTAATCAAGTAGCAGCTAATAAAGAAACAGATACTTACCACAATATCCAAAATAGAAATCTGAAGTATTTCCACATTTATTATATTGTTACTTACAACAAATCTGTTATTTTTCAAGCCAAATTATATGAAAATAAACTCCTGCCCTCACTTGATGAGAAAAAAAACAACTATGTATCAGTAGAAGAGAGACAATAGTTTCAGCTGGTGAGAGGGAGGGAGGGAGAGAAGGAAGGAAGGAAGGAAGGAAGGAAGGAAGGAAGGAAGGAAGGAAGGAAGGAAGGAAGGAAGGAAGGAAGGAAGGAAGGAAGGAAGGAAGGAAGGAAGGAAGGAAATCTGCTGAATGGATAAGTATCTACTTGTTTGGTAGAAGTCACAAGCTTACATCTGCCCATACTAGACAAGTATTGCACATAAATAGTGAAACAGAAATGCCATGAATGAAATGAACATGTGCAAGAGAGTAATCAGAAAGATGGGAGAGAATCATAAATGTATGTGGTTAAACTGAGTCCTCCAATAACCTGTTCACTGTCACATGCTTGGGTACAGTGCCAAAAGTCTGGGGCAGGTGTTGAGAGTCTGCTTGTAAAGCAGCAATTGTTGGCTTTACTGGAAGCAGGCAATAAATTTAGGCAATACACAATAAAAACTAAATAAGGGTTTAAACAAAAAACGGTTGATTCAGAATCTGCACATGTCGAGGCTATTTTCATTTATAAATATTCAGCAGTATCAGCTTTGCAACCAAATTAACATTCTGTGTTTTTCATAGATTAAGGAAGAGAAATCATGGGAATATTGCCAATCAGGGAAGTCACCAAAAATTTCAAAAAGATTAATATTAATGCTAATATATGATTTACTCTATCGGAGTTGGAGCCTTGTGAATAAAGCTTTCTCAGGTGCAGGTTTTATTTCATAGAAGAGCTTCTTACCATTGAATTCCTTTCTATAAAACCAGATTAAGTAATCTGTGGGAGTGGATGGGAACAGAATAGATGATTCTATTTTTATGTCTCCATTCATGGAGTCTGAACTTGAAATTATAATTTACAATCCCCATTGGAAATCAGAAGAAGAAAATTAATTCATCTAGGTTTTCCAGCTCATTTCTCAGCACTCCTTCCTCATTCTTTGCATTTTACAATATCCTTAAATTACATTTGCAAGCGTATCAGTCTCATCTCATCATAAATACTTGATGGAAGTTTTTTCCAAAGATTTTTTTAAAAATTTAAGAATTCAAACAAATTAAATTCTCAACATGACAGATTAACCCTTCATCCACTAAAACTGTCTTGAAATACAAATCTTGTAGGATAGAAGACAAGAAAATGTCCAACATTCCAAAATTCCGTACTGACCACAACTTTTAATATGTCTGACCACAACTTTTATAGGTTGCACATCTATTGTGTAAAAGTACATTGATGAATATATAGATACAAATTCAGTGAATGAAGTTTACTGCCTACAAGAGGGTCAAGATATTTAAATTTATAATTGGAACAGTGGGAGTTGTGTAAAGAGAATAGACAGTTTTAGATGATTGATTAAAGAGAGCTGGCTGCCTTCATGAAGTAATCTAAGCTGTGACTGGTTGCTTTGACTAAAAAGGGAGAGTCTCCTTATTTTCCACCTTTTTGGCTTGTGTCCTATATATGGTCTCTGTTGATTTAGCTGGTGATGTTCCTGTTGTGTTGATTTACTGTCTGTGCTCCTTGTTTGCCTCTCTTATTCACTGTAACTATATTTATTTATATAAAATCACAACGTCTCCATTTGGACACCGGTTGCACAATTCCCTAACCAAGAGATTCCTCCTTTTTCTGTTTTGATTGTTCCTTATAATTAATCTTGAATTATCTTCTTCTTTCTTTTACCATATAGATCAGAAGTGTCAAACTAGATTTATTTGAGGGCTAGATCAGCATTGTAGTTCTCCTCCGTGGGCTGGAGGAGAGAAGGGATGGACGCCTCCAGCAGCACCCTGCTGGCCAAAATGGGGTCAGGGGGCACATGTGGCTCCCCCTGCACTCCATTTTGGCCAGCAAAGTGCTGTAGGAGGCCATCCAGGCCAAAAATAGGGTGCAGGGGACCACACATGACCCCCTGCACCCTGTTTTGGCTGCCAGAGGCACCATAGACTGCTCCTTTGCTATTTCCAGGCTGGCCCCCGGGGCTAGATTTAAGCACCCCATGGGCTAGATTCAGCGCATGGGCCTTGAGTTTGACACCCCTGATATAGATGGTGTAAAGTAAACTATTCTAATGTACTAATTTATACTTTGGGCAATGCAAAAATAAAACACATATCAAAATTCTGGGATGCTTAAATATTTGTGTGATGACCCGGGGCATTGCACAATGACAACACAGTCAAATAAGCAATAACAGTCCCTTTATTATCTGCAACTTTACCCCCAATGTCTAGGTTACCTTCGGCTGGAGAAAAACTGTCCCAGGAACAGCCTTTAAGTATAGAAAATTCAGTCCAAAACAAGGTACACACAAACTGTAACTTAAAATCCAAACAAACCAAACTGAAGTAATTAGCTTGACAGGGCAGGANTCCAAACAAACCAAACTGAAGTAATTAGCTTGACAGGGCAGGAGAAGGAATTTCAGACTTGAAAGCAGGGCAAAACTCAACACAGTTGGAAGATGCCAGGAAAACAAATAAGCCACAACGATACAAGATAATTTCACGTTTGCTCCCAACAGCTGTTTTATACACTGCGTTTCCAACTGCAGCTAATGAAGGGAATCAGGGTCCTTTCCTCTCCCGTAAGCCATGCAACTCACGTTGCTCCCTTCTCCGTTCCTCCCTGCATGTCCTAGGATGAAGAGGGGATGGGCCTGGGTCTTCATCTGAATTCCCTCTCCCTTGCTCTACTTCTCCCCTGCTCTTGCCCAGCTGGACTGTGCCCTTCCCCAGTTTTCTTCCACAGCCAATGAAGCCACACTCCCACTCCCTGTCAGCTATTCAGCCTTCCCCTCCAAGTCGTATTCTGACAGGGGCTTGATACAAAAAGTTAATAAAAAATGATACAAAACCAGTTAATAAAAAAATTCAAATTAGAAAAAGTTGTATATGAAGTACATTTGGATTTTTATGAATCATGTGGATTTTATCAATATAGATTTAGCCCAACTGAGATTTAAATTCAGTACAGATTAGCCTGACAAAACTAGAAAAGATGGACTTGTCTATCCGTTCCACTAAGCCTTCTATGGGCAGTATACTGAAAGAGGAAGCCAATGATTTGCTTGCTTGAACATTTATTTCACATATCTTCCTTAATGTGTTGCACTGGGACTGAAAAGATCAATTCCACTTATGAATACTTTCTGTTTCTCAGCCCAATCTCATAGGGTTGACTGCTGTAGTGAAAAACCAAGTAAGACATGTTAAATATGCCAGCACATGTATCCTAAAAGAAAGACCATCCATTGAATGAGGAGAAATGTTGATATATTCTTTGTGTAATCTTAATGCATTCCTACATGACCTTAAGAAAATTCACCATTCCTCTCAACAAATTGGGTTGGTTTCAAGATCATTTGGATAAATGAGGTTGTTTGAATCTTTCAGACATTAAAGATGAATTGCAACCCATTTTAAGCATTTTGCTGTAATTCCTGGAAATCATTCAACCAGTAAGTCAATATACAAAATAAAAAGAAAACATAAGGTATTCATAAAAAAAACTATGAGATAAAGACATGGCTATTTTATAGTACGTCTCACTGATGTATGTAAGTAAAGATTGTTCCTAAAGCTTTCTATAAAGGTTGAGGAATATGCAAACTCAAAAAAATGATATTAAAATAAGGGAAGTACCTGACAATTGCAGAATTTGGTTTGGCTAATTAATTAACGCCATGTTTAAATACTGCTGTCCTTCGATAATTGAATGATTATGTATTCCATTACAGATGGAACACAGATAAAAGATAAAATCTCCATATGGACTTCGGCCATTGAAGAAATTAACTGAGGAGAACAACATAATGAGGCTTGAAGCAGAAACATTCAGGAAATACACCACCAAGGTACACTTACATCAATGAGGTCTGACAGGTCATGGATATAATACTTGAATACAGATGCATTGGTGGCTTCCAGAGCCAGCAGATATTCATTTCTTGCCTTAATAGCCTTCAGTTTATTTTCTGTGTATTTTGCTTGGCGCTGAAAAATATACAAATGGATTTTTATAACAAAATAATTAAAATGAGGAAAGCAATTGCCTTGAAAGCAGGAAAAAAATTCTGCAAAATCAAGGAATTATTTTACTTTCTTTTTAACCCAGACTAAGAAACCTTTACACTTTTAGGAAAAACAAATGCATCATGTAAAAATGAGTCAAATAACTGTTGAATCATGAAGAGACAGGAAGGTAATCTAATCCATAGATGGCCAAAAAGTGGCTCATAGGAACACATAAAGTTAACATATCCAATGCTAGAAGCATTTCTGCATCCTGAAGATCCCTGCAAAATTTTATCTGGCTTTGATATGGACACGGAGGACTGACATCAGCAGGAGGTACTAAAGAGCCAAGTGTGAACCATAGTCTGATACCCAAATCATCCAAATTGCAGGGACCGATCATGTATCACGAGAATTTAATATGCCAACTGCACTAAACAGCTGGAAACTTAGACCTGCATGCATATTTACATTCCTATGCCCATAAGATTAGGAAACAGCGCTTCCTGACCTAGCCCAATCAATATGTGAATATTGTATTTCTGGAACATTAATAATTTAAACCTTCATCATAAAGTTAAAACTAATTCAAGATTGATTGATTTCATTATTTGAAAAAAATCCAAAGTGGACAACATTTAAAAATATTTTACAATAAATTAGAATAATTAGAATTAAGTTGTTATGACTTTATTTATTTATTAACAATTGAAATCCTAAATACAACGCAGTATAATTCTGAACCAGATGGGAAGGCACAGCAGCATCTGTCTACCCAAATATTTGGTGAAGAAGTCTTAAACTGTCATCAAATTACGTTTATGATGGTAGCTGTCAACAGCATCTGAAGCAAAAGGAAATCTCACAATTAAGACTGTGGAATCCAGGAAATCTTCCTATAAGGGCAAATTACATATAGTCCTCGAGTCATTGGGACCAGGACTGCTATTGTAAAGCGATGAGGTTGTAACATGTGATGTCTTGTGACCGTATGATGATCCAGGCAATCCCAGAAGCTGCTATAATCCCAAATTGTATGGGTCATTAAGCAGGAATTAACAGGACCCAAAGGTAATGAGAGTGTCAGTGCCACACAGGTCTGGGGAAAATCCTGGAAGACCCTGGACAAGCTGCACACAAGTTGGAGAAGGGGGTGCTGCAGTGTGGCACAAGTGAAGGGAAGCTGGAAAATAAGGGCACAGAGTGAAATGTGAGAATAGAGAGGCTCAGGGAAGGACAATGTAGGGAAGCCCACAGAAGGTGAATGCCAAAGGTGAATGCCCATTGCTTGCAAGATGAGGGAGGACTGGGAAAGGAAGATGCCTCTGTGTGTGTGTGTGTGCATATGTGTGTGTGTGCCCACGTGCACACATGTGTGTAAGCAGGAAGGGAAGGAGGATGCTGGTGGGTGTGCAGAGAGGAAGGTGGAAAAGTGTGTGTGAATGAACAAAGGGGAAAGAAAGATGTGATGTGTGTATGAAAAGGAAGAGGGGAAGGCAACCACAGTGCATGCAAACAAAGAAAAGCAGGGTGCAGGAGATTTACTCAACAACTTGAGATCTTCCCTGTAGGCTTCCCCATTGACTCTGGTCAGCAGGGAAGGCCACAAATGGCAATCAAGTGACCATGGAACACTGAAATTGGTCCTAAGTGCAAGCTAGTTTTCAAGTGCTTGAATTTTGTTCATGTAACTGTGGGGTTGCTACAATGGCTGAAACTTGGAGGGTCAGTTGTAAGTCTCTTTGTTCAGTACTGTTCTAATTTTGAAAGCCAAGGAAAGGTCAGTCACTCAATGAATGGTTGTAACTTGAGGACTATCTGTATACTGCATTGAGGAACAAGAGGGGGGGAACACCAACATTGGCTACGTGTATTTACTTTACTTGCTTCATGCTTGCTTCTATAAAGGTTGAAAAAGAAAGAAAAGAAAAGAGTGCTTGTATTTTTGTATCTCAATACAATGAACTTTTCCAATTAAAAATATTACTTCTTAATACAATATATCCAAGATAGTCTACTGCAAATCTTAAGCCTTTTTTTCAACATTTTAAATGAAGCCTCTCTGCCTATGGCACTATATTACATTAACTCTGCATGTTAAAACATTTAAATATCAAATTGTTAACTGCTTGATACATAATATCCTTATGTACATATCTTTATGTACCATGCTAATCAGTTTCAGTTCGAATACATTTACATAGCTGACTAGGGATAAGAAGAAATGGATGAGTGGCAAAATGACCTTCTCATGCTTTTGGTTCCTGTACCTCCTCATTCCATCTCATGAATGTGCATGCCTAAATATAGTTTCTAGATCTCAGAATAATCTCTAAGCCATTAGGCTAGTATTTCTGCTATTTCTCCATTAAATAGCTCTTCCCTCTTAATGCCCTGATAGATATTCTATTGTGTATTAGATTCACAGTGAACATTCAGCAGCTGCTCTTGGTGAAGAGAGCTTTACAATTATCCAGCATTTAACCCTGTTGTGCACTCACCTTCTCTTTCATTTTCTCAATCTTCTTGACTGAGCTCCTTCGGACATGCTTTTCTTCAAACTTGACACTGGAGGCTGAATCAGGGGAGCGCGGAGTTTGCTTTTCCTCCTGCTTCACAGACTTACCAATCTGTTTTTCTTCTTGCTTCTCTGCCTCTTTCAGCTTGCTTTGGGCACTGATGCTGTCAGCATTGTACATATGATAGGTTTTCATTACCTGCAAAGGCAATTCTCACTTATGAAGCACCTTACTGGTTTTTTTTTTAATTTCACTTGGAAACACTTAAACAATAATTAACCAATGCCTTCAATGTGAACTTAAAATTCAAACAGAAAAATACCTATAACTATTCTACAAGCCTACCGTATAGGCAGTCTCTAATTTATGATGGCAACTGGGACCGGAATTTCCATTACTAAGTGATGCAGACGTAAAGTATGTCTGCATTGCTTAGCAACAGCAACCCCTGCAGTCCCAATTGTCATCCTTAATCAAATCCCATCATTGTTAGGCAAGGCAACTTCCTGCCAATTTCCACAATCAAGTCAATGGGGAAGCTGGTAGGAAGTTGTAAGTCCCAGGTGACTCACGAACAGTCTGGCAAGCAGATTAAATGACTGCTACAGGGTGAGAGAAGGCACGAGGGGGTACACAGAGGTGTGAAGATGTGGTAAGGCTCGGGGAGATGGAAAGGAGGCATAGCACGACTCAGGGAGAGTGTGCAAGAGTGCAAGGGAGGGAGGGATAGCAAGGGTTAATGAGCATCCATAAGGGTGCAGTGAGGATACAAGGAGGTGAATAAGGAGGTGAATAAGCAAGGAAAGTATGGTGAGGCTCAGGAAAGGTATCAAAGAGGTGCAGCAAGGATCAGGGAAGGTGTGCAAAGGAGGCACGGTGAGGCTCAGGAGAATTTTATGTAGGTGGGGAAGACTTATCCCAGCAAATTTGATCACGGGGTGCTGCAACTAATCTTAAGTGCAAGCTGGTTGCCAAGCATCAGATCATGATCATGTGGCCATGGGGGTTATGTGATGGCGTGAATTCTCAAGAACAGGTTCATTCAGCACCATTATAACT
Organism: Laticauda laticaudata; assembly: GCA_004320025.1. Classification (NCBI taxonomy): domain Eukaryota; kingdom Metazoa; phylum Chordata; class Lepidosauria; order Squamata; family Elapidae; genus Laticauda; species Laticauda laticaudata. Next base: position 8,301 of record BHFT01000393.1, read on the forward strand.
TTGAATGGTTGCTGAAAGAATGATCATAAGAACCACTTATAGAACTCAAAAGGATCAGCAAAGATATGGAACATTTTAAAACTCTCATTCTAATGGCTAAACCAGCGCCTCTATTATTTCATTCTCACTCTGCTTGTCAAGATTTGCTGGGAGTTTTTCTTCCTTCTTATTAACAAATAATTTTTATTAAAAAAAATTTAAAAGAACAATATCAATTTTTAAAGAAAAAACTATAGTAGTAAGTGAAAAAGTGCAAAGAAATAGAGAAGGAAAGAAAATAAAAGTTATAAAGAAGCAGCTTTTGACACTGAAAACAGAAGTACATTTATATTTCACCCTCTCTAAAGTTACAACAATCTTTTCAATAATCTACCTTTTTAAATAATCAAACCCATCAGTCACAAGTTCATTTTTTTCATTTTTAGCAAAAAAAAAATCCATTAAGAGGCTTCGTCATTAACAAATGTGGGTTTTGTCCTTTCTCTTGTCAGACAAGTCAAGTTTGCATCTTTGCTAATTGCGTCATCTTCACCAGCTGTTCCTTCATTGTGGTATTTCAGATTCTTTCCATTTTTGTGCATGAAATAATCTTCCAGCAGTTATCATATATATAAAAACAGCTTTCCATAATGCTTTTCTAATTGTTTATCCATTACTTCTAATAAGAAAATGTCTGCTTTCAAATGAATATATGAATCTTTAAAATTCTTTATTTTTAACCCACTATTATTTGAAACCCATCCCCCTGTTTTTTTAGTTTTTTGCAACTTCACCAGCCATGATGAACTGATCTTTCACATTTTCCTCATTTCCAACATAAACTGAAAATATTTTTATACATTCTAAATAATTTCTCTGGAGAGTGTAGCATTTTATAAAATTCTGTTTTAAAGTATAACATAATGTAAATTTCAGTCCTTTCAGCTATGTATTTCCTATTGTTCCTGAATACATTATGTCCAAAATTCTTCGAAGTTTTTCTTATATTTATGTGAATGACAAAGTTAAGGACTTAGATTTAGCAGAGCCCTTAAACATGTGAGAAGCTCTACTTGGGTTCAAGATCATTTATCTAAAAATTCTATTACAAGCCCTGCCATTTGACCAGGCCAATTGGATGGAGAGTTTCCCTATTGGGACTGGTGTAGCTAAGGACATCTACTTTGGTCATTGTGCATAGTGGAAATCTCTATTGTAGTCCATACAACAGAGCTCCAATGGTTTTAACTTCTACTGCATGAAGTGATACACCCTATTAGCACAAGGCTATAAAAGGCCAGATGAAAGTAGAAAAGAGAGAGGAACAGCTAAGAAAAAAGTACAAGAATAATTCTATTTCCAGCTGAAATTTGACTATATAAGATGAGGAGAAAAGGGTCATTAAATAGTATTCTTTTGTTTACCTCCAGAAGTTGATATCTTTATTTTAAAAAGCAATTACTAGAAGAGAGACTATTTTTTAACTGACTGCATGCTCCACCAGTGCTAATCCTGCTCAGCAATACAAAAGGCAACACAGACAGCAGATGCTGACTCTGCTTACAAGCAGCCTTTCTTTTTGTTTCTCTACAGTCCCTGCATTGTTTTGGATCAATACTGACTTTTCCCTTTCTCACTGGAGTTTATTACAAATAAGTGATCTCTAACAGTTGTTGAACCACATATTTTGATTCCTGCCCTTCTTTGCATTTTGGCCCTCTCTGCAACCTTTTGTACTGGGCAAAGATCAAATATCAAAAAAATTAAAAATCTCCAATTTATCTCATATAATTTAGATAGGTTTAAAACAACTTCTGATGGATGAATGGATTGAGAAACGGAGGGACAGACAGGTTTATTTATTGAAAATCAAATTTATCCTCTCTTTCCCACAGATTCTGATCGAAGTAGCTTACATCATAAATTTTAAAAACTGATTTGAAAAAATGGTATGCAGTCCTCCAATTACATCACAGACCTTCATGAAATATTAATAACTAATAATAACTGCTTTGTAAATGTGTGCTCAAACAGAGAAGAGATGTATGTTCCAATTTTAAAAACCTGATGCAAGCCAACTCTGGCCTCAAATCCTTCCAATTTCCAAGCATTAAGCCCCTGAGTCTTCTTTCACCTCAATTTGAACTTGACCGTAATTTTTGTTAGGTGGAATATATGCTCTCACTTTGTTACTCCTTCTGGAGTAATTAAAGCAACACTCCTTAGTTACAGGAAGAAGTAACAGTTAAAAATGCTAAACTACTCAGTATTAAAGAAAGCATTGTTTATGTGTACGGTAATTCTGAATCATTATCAATGAACAGAATTAAAGGTGGCATTTAGAATTGCCTTAAATAGGAAGGAGGGGTATTGTTTCCATGTGCTCCTATTCCCATTACTTCTTGTGAAAGACATCAGGCGCAAGGGATCAAAACCATGTAAGTCCCAGTTTTAATGGTTTCAGACATTTAAGGATGTGTCAACATGGTCGATCCATATCTTTCTGCCAAGATTGACATCAAGGTCGAGGGTCAAAGAAATAACATAAGGATTCAATCCTGGAGTCTAGGTATTATTATGAATACCACATGCTATTCTCATGAAGGGATTATATTAAGATGTTAGATGAGCATCTATTTTGCCAGGTCCTGCCTTGTCCTTCTCCCTCTCTCTCTCTTTTAATTAGAACTCTCACACCTACCTACAGGGGCCTATGGTGAAAAGCACACACACGCAGGAATGAGCAAAGGAGTTTGTTTTGAGTAGCCCAACTGAATAGAGAAAATAAAACTCATTTTTTTTTAAAAAAATCATCCTCTTCATTATTCTATGCTTAATACTATTTACAAAATAGGAACTTGATCATCTTGATCCTTAAACCTTAACAGAAAAAAAGGAGAATAATTTGCCTCTGACCATGACACAGCCCTGCCTACTTTGCAATTCTGTACCACTTCAGACTTTGTGTTAGAAAGTTTGCTCATGTAAGACCAGATGTAAAACCAGATTCACGGAGGAATCTCACTTTGTTGGTATTTCAAGAAAATAACTGCTAAGAATTTGTACACAGATTTGGAGATATTGGAGGTATGATCTTCTCAGTATGACATTCAGATAGAAGGATTATCCGAAGGAGGCTCTTGAAAACATGTTGAAGAAGAATGCACAAAATAATACCAACATTTTGGAATGGGTTGCTTCCATTTATTTATTTTTTCTTCTGTTCAGTCATGTCTGATTCTCAGAGATTGCCTGGACAAGCTCTCTTGGCAAGTTTTTCATAAGTGGCTTTCCACTCTCTCCTTTCTAGGGCTGAGAGAAAGCCTCAAGATTTCTCAGCTAGTTTTGTAACTAAAAAGAACTAACAAGTTTCCTGGTTTCAAGCCTAATGCCTTCACCACTACACTCTAATTGGCTTTACTTCCCTGTATATTATTTGCCTATAGAGAAGTGCCATAGGCATTTAGGAGATTCAGTCCTTTTGATTTGCTACATGGGAAAAACTAAGAGGAGTTCCAGGATCAAAGATTATGACTATGTTCTTACACAAAGAAAAAAAAGGCAAAAAACCTCAGTTTCAGGAATACCTGCACAACTGATATCATACAAGATTCTCAAGAGGTGGAAGGAAAAGTGTTTTTTTGTTGCCTAGTCAAATGCAAGCTTAAACTAGGTGACAAAGCATATTTGTGATGATCAGAAAATGGATGCATATGTCACAAAATAGATTTGGAAATGAAAAAACCACCAACTTCATACAATTTTAAGAAAGTAGATTGATTCATTAAGAATATATAGATCGATACAGCAAAACAAATATCTAACTATTTACCAGACGCACAGAAAGTATGAAGAGACACATATCTTACCTTTGCAACAAAAAGCAGACTTTAGAACCACTCTTAGAATAAGTCAAGAGTTAAGTTTTATTGACCTTGCATACTGTGAATTCAGTGAATACAACCATAGTGATTTCTCCTAAATTAAATGGAAATTTTTTTTTTTATGCAGACCTAAGATATTTTAACCAAGTTTGATTGGTACTTTATGATAAGAAAAAATGACCAACTAGAACAGTTAAGTAAGGCAAAATACTTATCTACTTTAGACTAAAGTAAGGACTATTAGCAAATGCCTTTCTTAGAAATCTTCAAAGAGAAAATAAGCTTTATTATAGTTCAAGGACTGTCCCAATTTTTTGAGAATGTTTTTCATCTGAAATGGAGCTCTAATAACCTGTCTAATAAGCAAAATTCTTCCAGACTGAGAGAAAAGTATCCAAAATAAATCTGAACAACATTATTATTTCAACAGTATCTGGGAAGAATACACGTAATATTTAAATGATGTTATTTTCACTTCACATTCATAACCATCAATGAAGCAGAATGTTACCAAGGATTTTCTCAATTATCTTGTATCTTTCAGGTCAAAAAGAAGTTTAGCCAGAAGAGAAGAAGCAGCCTTTAACTACAAAGAAAAAAATGGTTTTTTTAAATAGGGATTGCCATTAGGGGAGGAGACGGAGGTCTATAACTCCTTTTTTTAAAATCATAGCTAAAGTCTTAATCAACAAGAACTTGCCTAACAAAGCTTACTTTGTATAATCTTCCCATAAATAAGGGTAACAGATTTCAGTCTTCTCTCTGCTTTAAAAATAAATGTGTTTGATATATAATTGAGAGTGATAACGCAAAACTCTGAAAACATATAATTCTTTATATTTCCCAAAAACTTTTATCAATAAATAAAATCAACTGAACATTGGGAATCTGAATGGGAGAAAATCTACTCAAGACAAATAGCCTCTAATGGACTTGAAGGGATGATAATTCAAGATCTTACAGCACAAAGAGAAATCAACTGCTAATCTGACTGAGAGAAAATTGACACCGAACTCTATAACCTCTTCCTTAAATCTTAATTTAGGAAATAGGTAGACTTAGAAATGGATCATAAATCAAATTCACATCATGACCCTAAAATATGCAGGCTTAAGATTTGTTTATGCTGTCTTCAATACAGCAAAAAATATTCCTTGGCTGTTTAAAATTGCTAATCAACCAAGGTTTGAAAAGGAAGGAGTAATTCATGGAGGAATGCAGTGCAATTAGTTTGCTTGCCAACTAAGACTAAAAAAAAAAACCCAAAACTGTTCATGCAGCTTACTTTAATAAGCTTCTTAATGAGAGAAAAAGATTTTTTTAAAAAGCTGTCTGTGCAATGTGTCATCCTCAACTCCAAAAATCCAGAAATCAGTCTTTGTCTTTGAAAAGTTTCTCAGATCCAAATTAGGACATGTTTATGTGGATGGGTTTCTCTAATTTTGCTTCTCTGGCAGATTAAAAGTAGTACTCAGAAATCCTTGCTAATCCCCAATAAATAAGCCAGAGATCAATTAGTAGAATGAGATATACATTCTGCCTATTCCATTTTTTCTTGTTCTCATACACAAGGATGAGCAATGTAGATCTTATTTGAACCTTCATTCCCAACACATAGTCATTCCTAATTGATGCTGTGAGGTATAATCCAGCAACACCTAGAAAACCACAGATAGTGCTTTATTTAGAGAAATTGCTTGAAAAAGAAACTGATGGAACACAAGATAAATTAGTCTTACTACTGAAAAATTAAATTAATGTTTTTAATCCAACCCTTATCATATTTAATTTGCTGTTAAAATATAGATAAATAAGGATATTGCAAATGTTTTCAAATCCATCAGGTAGATGGGTGTAGCAATGTTCTTCCTGCATATAGTGACTAAGACTCTGAGTGACCAAAACTCAGAGTTATCTGTCTCTTGAATTTGTAACTGGTATGTTTTTCTTGTGTTCATCACCAGGATGCTGCTCCATGACTGTAATGAAGATTGAATTGAACTGATCACCAGGATACTATTAACAACAATTCTAACAATCATGACATTTTCATATTGATTAATTATTTTAAACTTTTGTAGGATAATCACTACTTTATCAGAGGGATATTAAATATAAAAGTACTGAATTAATAAAAGGATAAATGTATAGTTGTAACATACATATAAGAGTAATAGCTTATTTTGAGATGACCCTACATTTGCTATCCTAGAATGGCAGAGAACGTGAAATGAGTATTTTGTACAAAGCTAAAAAATACAAAACAATTCTGAAATGGATTTCAAATATATAAGTTATTTCCATCACTATACCTTGTATAAACTGAAAAAGGGCATTGGTCCTTACCTGATATGCCTGTTCTCTGTGAGCTGTGAAGAGCATCCAGAAGTGGGAAGTGCTTCAGTCTCTTCTGGAAAGGCTGGTCTTAAAACTCCAGGACGCTCCTCCTCTTCCATGGAACACCTCCCCAGCGTCCCCCAGTTTTGCAAAGACTGAGTGCCAAAGTCTGGAACTCATCACCTAATCTGGATCCCTGACTGGAACGGAACCCCCCAGACAGGAGAAATGGGTGGGGCTGGATGCTCTTTACAGCTCACAGAGAACGGGCGTATCAGGTAAGTACCAACGCCCTTTGTCCCATGAGCTGTTCAGAGCATCCAGAAGTGGGACATACCAAAGCTTGGCAGAAGAGATTCACAAACTCGAGTATATACGAGCCACGTGGATCCGCTTTCTGTCTCTGGTGCCGGGGGGTCTAAGATCGACCAACTGCCCCATCAATAGGACATTATTGGACTTTTTACAGGAGGGGTTGACCAAGGGCCTATCTCCAAATACTTTAACGCAGATAGGTGGGTTTTAGCCTCGGTGATATCCTGGGTGACGCTTCGTTCCATAGCGCACCATCCATGTGTCATCAGCTTTCTTAAGTGTGCTGCAAAACTTACGACCTCCTGTAATTCAACCACTATCTCACTTGGGAGTTCAACATGTTACCGCACGTACAATCTGGCCTGTTCGAGCCTTTAAGAAATTTGAGAAAAGTCTCAAATTCGTGACATCTAAGGTGGTCTTTTGATTGCAATCACATCAACAAGGAAGATTTCCGAATTGGCGGCATTGTCAATGAAAGAAAACTGTGTATGTTTTCATGCGGACACGGTGGTTCTCCGATTGGATGTATCATTCAGTCCTAAAGTAAATTCAGTCTTCCACAGAGTGCAGGAGTTGTGCTTCCAAATTTTTGTCTGAAACCATCTCAAAGACTGGAGCACCAATGGCATCGACCTTGACATTCGAGGGCGTTAAGCATCTATCTGGACCTCATGGCAGCATTTTGAAAATCCAGGCTCTATTCCTATTTTTCAACCCATCCACTTTAGGAAACACAAGGTGTCATCGACGACCATTGCGTAGATGGTTGAAGAGCCACCATAGCTAAAGTTACAAATGCAATCCATCTCAGTTCTAAGGGCATTACGGCCCCCTCAACAAGGAGTGCAGCAACATCAGCAGCATGGCGCACACGGGCTTCCATCGAGGAAATTTGCAGAGCGGCAACTTGGGCTTCACCATCCTCCTTTGTCAGAAAATATAAAATTGATGTCTATGCCTCAGCGATGTTTCATTTGGCAGAAGAGTCCTGCAGAGGTCCACAGAGTTTACTAGTGGATTTTCGATCCAGATTAAGGACAGGCCAAT
>BHFT01000394.1:0-65303 GCA_004320025.1 Laticauda laticaudata
ACGTTTTTCACACGTACAATCATTTTTAGCATCCCTATTTACATGATTTACATTTGAATGTTTAACAACTTGACTCACATTTATGACAATTGCAGTGTCCTGGAGTTATGTAATTGCTTTTTGTGATCTTCTGACAAGCAAATGAGGAAACCAGATTCACTTAACAACCATGTTATTTAATAACTACAGTGATTCATTTAACAAATGTAGCAAGAAAAATGTGGCAACACTTAATATAAATTTTGAGCTCAATTGTGGTCATAAATTGAGGACTACCTTGGTGACCTTACGGCACTTTTGTGTCACTAAATAGCCAAATTTGGCCATGGAAGAGGTGATTTTAGGATTTCTATTAGCACCAAAGCAGTTAGCATAAAATTATTTAGTCCAACCAGGGAAATGTTTCAGTTATGATGGGATAGCTATGGCTTAAATAGAAATAAAAGGAAAAATGATACAGTGCCCGGGCTCAGCCATACCAATCTACATGGGCATTCTAATACTGTTGATTTTTGCTTAAAATGAGCCCTCTAGAATACCTGAAAAGAGAGATTAAAATAAACTCTGGAAAAGGCACATCTATAAATTGAATTAAGTGAAAGAACACAATTAGTTTGCAAGTGCAGCTCTTTCTATTTCTGGCCATGAGAAAACAGTTGGGGGATACCACAATTGGGATTTTGTACAGATTCCCATTAGTACTCAAACAACAACAAAACAAAGAAAATGTTTTGTAGTCAACAAACATGTTGAAACACCCAGCGTACATTTTTAATTGTAGAATAAATCTTAGATGTGTCAAATTCAAATTCTAAAAACTATTTATAGATTTAACTTCAGGAAAATACAAATGAATTCATCCACTGCCTCCTTCAGAGTGTTATGAAGCCCGTGAAAATATGGACAGGTTCATACATTTCCTGTTCTTGGTTCGCTCAATTGCCTGAGTAGGACTACTCATTTATTGCTGGTATCAGACACTATTCCTTTGACAGTAATTATAACAATTGCTTTGTTATCATGAACAGTCAAAAAGGCCAATGTTTTTGGCCATCAGTCTTTTGCTTAAACACAAAAGTTGTTTTCTCGTGTCTTTTCACTTGGCAATTCAGGTGCAGAATTTAATTTACCTTATTTTGCTAAATGTGCTGTTTCACACTTGCCCTTAGTCCTAATTAAAATTTCTGGCTATTAAAAGCATTGTTCAAGTTTTTGACAACTGTGGGTGTTTGGTCCAAAGCCTAATTATTTTGGGGAATTAAAAAACATGGCCAGCTTTCCTTTAAACTCATTATTGCAAAAAGAAGGTAAGACCAGGCTTGAGACTGATTTCATTATGAGGTACAAAGTATTTTGAGAGGAAAAGAAAGAACATTTTGAGTTTATCATTCCTTTCCATCATATTCCATACACGTAAGTTCCTGTTTATATATCTCACTCTTACTGGTATTTGTTAAAAACAAAAGAACTTTTTGAATGTTGAATAAGAACAGTACCATTCAAATGGTATTATAAACAGATTTATCTCCAGTCCCAGATTTGAATTTTGTATCTAATCATGTAGATATTAGGGGAAGAAAAATCCTGGGTTCAGTTCCAAGTGGGGAAAAATACAGTGGAAACATGGAGGCTGTTGGGAAGGTTTAATGGTGGACAGGAGCACATGGCCTGGAGCTCCAGAGTGCAAAGGAAGGAGGATCACCTGCTTCAAGGTGAAGGAAGAGATCAAAAAAGGGCGGAGGTGCTGAGTGTCTGGGGTTTATACCCTCTGTTGGGATTTGAATTGGAGCTTGTATTCTGATTGGTTGTCAGACTCCCATGAGGCCATGCAGGGGCAACTCTGTAGGCTGTCCTGAGTTCCAGGCTTGGTTGAGCCTTGCTGGATGACGCACTGAAAGGGCTTTTGAGCAATTGCAAAAGCTTTACCTGGAGATCTTTGTTATGTAAAGTATTCTGGCCCAGGTCTTAATGGCCCACCCATTAACAAAGGTGGGGGTGAGCTTCTACTTCTGAGGTGACTTTCTGCTTCTGAGTTTCTACTCTTTTTAGGGGAAATATTCTGCCTTTGTAATATTTCCTAGGATCTTTCAATTTTCTAGGAGAGGGGTGGGTGCTAACTTCCTACATTAAGTTTTATTTTATTTTTTTCAGTAATAATTTAAAACTCTGATTATTGTCTTATGGTGGTGTTCTGTTGGTATGATTATATTATTTGAATACTTTTGTGATAAATTTGGCAAGTTGCAGAAAAGTGAGATGTAAATAGATGAACAAAGTAAGTGCATTCTTGGGAACTGATAAAATCTTTGGTATAAAGCAAGCAAATTGAACATCAAATGGAAGTTCCATGTTCATAACAAACATTTTCTTCTAATGTACCATCTGCAGATAGCTGAACCAAACAGAGTTAATAAACATCAGTGTTCAAATACTTATTTCCTACTGGAGCATGCAATGAACAATGTATTTATCACCTCATACATACCCTTGCTCTTGTTTATAAAATGCATAATAAAAGCATGAAGACCTCACAAACATGAAATCCATTTAGAAATCATAAAGAAAACGGGCTTAATATTTAGGCTATTACTGTATATATTGTTTTTAAAAAGACCATGATAGCACAGTAGTTAGAATGCAGTTTTGAAGGGTAACTGGCCATAGCCAGGAGTTCAATCCTGACTAGCTCAAGGTTGACTCGGCCTTCCATCCTTTCAAGGTCAGTAAAATGAGGATCTAGATTATTGGGGCCAATACAGAGAATACTGTGAAGCAGTATTGTAGTATATAAGACTAGGTGCTATTACCATTGCTTAAAAAGATCATAAGAATATAAAAAAAATATGATAACACTTGTGTGCTATTTCATAATATATTTCTTCTTTTTCTTCTTCCTCTTCCTCCTCCTAAGCAGTGCAAATGGCTATTTTGTTGAAAGTCACATTTATTGTTCAATGCTTAGTTTTCTTAATTTTTCAGTGTCACTGGCAAATAATAGAATACCTATAAATTTTTTGTTTAATGTCATTGTTAATGTTATTGTTGACTACTGAATTATTTTAAAAAAATCTATTAAACACTGGCTGGATTCACAATCAGCTAAGTGATAGTTACTTTAATTATCATTTGTTGAATAAATCAAAAAAAATTTGGGTTCACACAGCATTGACTGATTGAGTGTTAATAGTAGGAATCACTTGACAAACATGTACAATCAGCATATATATTGAATTTTGCTTCCCCCCCAAAATATAATAGAATCTGTCCACCTCACCATGTTGTGTTTATATTTGGTTTCCTGACCTCTGTATAAGACATGGCATAATTTTCAAATCAGAGTGGCTGGGTTCAGAAAGTACTCTAACCCCCACCCCCCAAAAAAATTAAGGAATACTATGACTAATATTTGATCATTCACTCGTTGTTCTGAACTATTTATGAAGCAAGCAGTGCTCTGTTTGGTACAGTGTACTGTATGAAACCAGTCATTATGGCTTGTAAATCACAAATTATGGTTTAGTTGTTGGAAATTCTAGTCAATTGTAGCTTATTCAATAAATGCTGCTTAAACCTATTTTATCAATGGTTAGATAAAAAGACATGGTAAAGAAATAGAATAGGAAGCTTTACAATAAAAGTTAATAGATTGATATAGAATATAATATAAAATATATAACCATTGGATTAATGTATAAGATTAAACTAGGATGAAATTTAGAATATCTCACATAGAATGATGGGAAAATAGTTTAGTCAAATGAATGATTAATAATTGATATTACATGAGCACGTTAGATTGATAAGGTGAGAATTTATACAACTTCTGAGTAATGGTAAAAAAAAAGGATAGCACAAAAGATTGTAACCAACTGACACACTGTATTTATATAATTGAAAGATGGTTTTATGTTTTTATGTTTTGTTTGTATGTTTGTTGTAAAAAATTAAAAAAAATTATTTAATACTTTATTTAATACTTGACAAAAATAAAAAATAAATGCTGCTTAAACAAAGATTACATCTCTGATCATTTTGCTACTTTTTCTATTTCTTACAGTTGCATTTATACATGTTGTATGTTATCCTACAAGTCACTTATGGTGATACAATTGAATTGGCATAGAAAATTAATGAATAAATGTGCAATCTTAACCTGACTTGCAGCTTAGGATGCAAATCTATGGACCCTAGATTGTAGTAGAAGGCTGCAGGATATTTTTGAGGAAACTCTTATTTTTAAAAAGAAACAGAGCAAACTTGATCCTCCATTCCAAGGCTGCGAAATAGTTCTTCCGTTTTCTGATGCCTGAAATGAAAGGTGGTAGATCTGAAGCAAGGCAGGAGGATGGAAGAGATTCAGGTCTCTAGATCTCAATTATATCTCGGTTCATGGGGAGATTTATAGAGTAATCTCCCTTCCATTGTTTGCAAATTGAAAGAAAGACCTTCAAGCATCAATAATAGACATGCAAACAAAAAGGAAAAGAAAGCTAGTTCTCTCTGGCTTCCAGGTGATCAACCTCAATTCAGCAAAGAATTCCCACCTCTTAGGGGTTTCAAAGATCTTAGAACCTCTGAAAAGGTAAGTAGGTTTGCTATGATTGGGTATCTCAGCACTGTTCTGACCCAAACCTGGTTCCAAGGAAGCAAACACAAGACAAAGGTAACAGCACAACCTTTTAATGTTTCTTTACGAATCCTGTTCCTTCACAGGCAAAAGGCTGCTTCAAACCAATTAGCTCCGATAAGAAAGCCTTGCCAAGGTTTTGCAAGGCTGCCAAGAACACCAGATAAAGTTACTAAGCAATAATTCCAACACAAAGAGTCTACAAACACCAACCCAGATATTCCTAACGTCCACCAGGCTCGAGTGTAAAACTGTTTTGCTTTCTGCAAAGAACTATGATTTCTTAGCTGGCTTTTATCTCCTCAGGAAGGGCCATTACCATTTGTTTGTTTGTTTGTTTGTTTGTTTATTTATTTATCTGAGTCACCTGTGCTGCTGCAGCTGCTCTTTTCTTCGAGCAGCCCTACGCGCACACACGTTGGGCACAGGCTCCTCGGGGACCTCTTCATTGCTGCTTCCAGCCTCCACAATCTCCAAAGGCAGCATTCCACACCCTGAGGGTGCTGGTCCCATCCCTGCATCACACACGGGCCCCTCATCTGAGTCTACACTCTCCGAGCCCTCAGCCATCCGCACCTGCTTCTGGCAAACCACAATAAATACTCGGTTTTGACAGACAGAGTACAGACAGATAGACAGTAATTCTATTTCGGTCATTGACGAATAAATATACATTCCATTAAATGAACAAGACAAAACTATTCCTTATCCACAAGAAATGTCAGCAGCCATCTGTAGGTGAAACTTACACATAACCTAGACATATTTTCCTCTTGTAAAACAATAAAATTGATCTTGATTGTTTAACAGATAGTGCAAAAAAAAAATAAATCTTGAGCACAGTGTCCCAGAAATTTTAATAAAAGAGGAGCAATCAACTGCTGGCAAATGTTCCTGAAGAACTGGCAATGCAGAAGAATGTAAGCTACTTTTGATAAGCATTAGATAATGAATTAGATCTATCTTTAAAGCAAATTGACACCTCTGAAGGTCTTTTTTATTTGTTCCTAGCCGGGGCCTATTTTGCTTGTCATGATGCATTTTTCTTCTCTCGCCATACCTGAATGCTTTTGACCATGAAGCATTCAGCTCTGCGGCAGAATTGTTACAGTACAATCTCAGTTTAAATATAAACAGTTTCCACTCTGATGCATATGGCTGCAAGACACCACCTGTCCCTCCTACTGGAAAAAAAATCCACGTGCAGATGGTTATAATAAAGGAGAGCTGAAAATAGCACCATTCCCCAGCGTCTATATCAAGACGTACATTAGTGGCTTCCTTAAAATTTTATTTTATTAATTTATTTTGTCAAGCACGCATTTGATAATACACTATATATAAGAATAAACACGATTATTAATACATGAAATAGATATGGATAAAAGGGAACATTAAGACAGAGACAATAGGCATGTTGGTGCACTTATGCACACCCCTTACAGACCTCTTAAGAATGGGGTGAGGTCAACAGTAGACAGTCTGAGGTTAAAGTGTTTGGGGTTAGTGGAAGAAACCATGGAGTCAGGTAGAGTATTCCAGGCATTGACCACCCTGTTGCTGAAGTAGTATTTCCTGCAATCAAGTTTGGTGTAGTTTACCCTGACTTTGTATTTATTGTGCGCTCGTGTATTGTTGAAGCTGAAGTAGTCATTGGTAGGTAGGACATTGTATTGGATAATTTTATGTACTATGTTTACGTCAGACTGAAGGCGGCATAGTTCTAAGTTATCTAAGCCTAAAATTTCAAGTCTGGGGACATAAGAGTATTCTGTTGAGAGTAGAGGAGTGGAGGACTCTTCTCGTGAAATATTTCTGGACTCTCTCAATTGTATTAGCCAGGAAGGTTACAAACAGTGATCACATGACTTCAGGACAATGCAACCATCATAAATACATGCCAGTTGCCAAACAACCAAATTTTGATCACGTGACTCTGGGGAATGCTTCAACAGTTGTTAAAAGTGAAAACTGGCCAGAAGTGGTATTCAGCAGGTTCTGACCAGTTCTGGAGAACCTCTAGCAGAAATTTTGAGTAGTTTAGAGAACTGGCAAATACCACCTCTGACTGGAGATTTCACAGTATCCTTCCCGTGCCACACCCACCAGCCACGCCTACCACGCCATGCCCACAGAACCGGTAGTAAAAAAAATTGAATCCCACCACTGAAACTGGCCATAAGTCACTTTTTTCCAGTGGTGTAATTTCAAAGGGTCACTAAATGAATGGATTGACAACTACCTGTATGGGCCAGCATCCTCCCCTTCCTTAGTCACAATATGATGTAGTGGCAACAGATGGTTTTAAAAATCTGCATTTTTAAGAAAAGGAATCTGTCCCACACAAAGGATGGAAAAAAAATGTGAGCAAGAATAGCTGTAGCAGCATTATTCAATAAAATTATGATTTTTAAAAGGCAATTTACGACATGTGAAGAGGGAGAGTTGTGCTTCATCAACTGCAACATGCAGACATCCTTGTCTGGCAACATTAATTTTGCCTGGGTTTTTTTGCCCTCTAATAGTAATGGCTCTGACATTCTTCTTCCGAGAAATAAACACAAAATATCCTTCAAGTCAAGCTCAATTCCTGATGATTTCGTGGACCTGAATACAGCTCTGCAGCTTTCCTGGCAATAAGAGGAAAATGGTTCGGTTTTCTGGAATATTTTTAGATTTCTCAGTCTGGTTTACGGCTTGAATTCCTTGGCAGCCTCCCAGGAACTAAAGTGCAGGTAATCCTTGACTAAGGGGGACCAGAATTTCCATTGTTAAGCCAGATGTTAAGTGAGTCACACCCAATTTATTAGCTTTTTTAAACCAGTGGTTAAATCACTGCAGTTGTGAAATGAATCACACCCTCATCAAATGAATCTTTTTTTCCATTGACGTTTAGAATATAATAGAATAACAGAGTTGGAAGGGACCTTGGAGGTGGTCTAAACTATACCATTTCAGGCAAATCGTTGTCCAACCTCTTCTTAAAAATTTGCAGTGTTGGAGAATTCACAACTTCTGGAGTCACGTGGTTCCACTGATTGATTGTTTTAATTGTTAGGCAATTTCTCCTTAGTTCTAGGTTGCTTCTCTCCTTGACTGGTTTCCATACATTGCTTCTTGTTCTGCCTTCAGGTGTTTTGGAGAATAGTTTGACTCCCTCTTCTTTGTGGCAGCCCTGAGATATTGGAACACTGCTATTGTGTCACCTGTAGGCCTTCTTTTCATTATTTAGGCATATCCAATTCCAGCAACAGTCCTTTATATGTTTTAGCCTCCAGTCCCCTAATCATCTTTGTTTAGTTTAGTTTACTTTATTGTCATTGCACCTCATACAACAAAATCAGGCACCATCTTCAGTGCACATCATGACCATGACCATGAAAATAAACACAAACACACATATCCTTCATCCTCCACACATTGAACCAGAAACCCCCAACACCACACCAACACTGCACCATACACTAGAATTCAAAAGAGCTACTGCCCTGGGATAGAAGCTGTTTTTCAACCTATTTATCCTTGTTTTTATTATTCTGTACTGTCTGCCAGATGGTAATAGTTCAAAAAAAGGGTGCACAGGATGACATGGATCTTTGGGAATGTTCTGAACTTTCTTAAGGCAGCAGGAGTGATAAAGCTCTTCCAAGGAGGGGAGAGGGCAACCTATGATCTTCTGGGAAATGACATTAATCCTCTGGAGTGCTTTTCTACTATCTGCCACTGTGCAATTGGCAAACCATGCAGAGGTGCAGTAAATTAAGATACTCTCTATGGTGCAGCAGTAGAATCCACCAGCAGTTTCTCACTCAGTTGTTGTTTTCTGAAAATCCAGGGAATATAATCTCTCCTGGGCCCTTTTGACCAGGGCTGAAATGTGGGCACCCTAGATCAGGTCCTCTTTTATGTAACACCCAGAACTTAAAAACTGGCCACTTGCTCTACTCGTCTCCATTGATAAGCAAGGGCTGGATGTCTGACTCTGTCCTTCTATAGTGTCCACTAGAAGCTCCTTGGTCATATTGGTGTTGGACCAAGTTATTGTCTCCACACCCACGAAAGCAACTGGTCCACCTCATCTCGGTTGGCACACTCATCCCCCCGCAGATGAGTCCCACCACTGCTGATCATCTGCAAATTTAGCAATAGTATTACGAGCATGAGTGGGAATGCAGTCATGCAATAAAGAGTTTAGAGTAAGGGACTCAACACACAACCCTGTGGTGTACCAGTGTTAAGAATAAGGGCTGAAGAGGTATATTACCTAATCTGACCCTCTGTGAGTGGCCAGACAGGAAATCCACAATCCAAAGGCTGATTGAATTAGAAAGCCTAAGGTCCAGAAGTTTAGACATTAGTCTATGTGGAAGAATTGTATTAAACGCAGAAGTAAAATCCACAAAAGCATCCCGCATAGCTCCCCCCTCCCTGCTGTTCTAGATGATCAGAGCAGCAATGAAGAATAATAATAATAATAATAATAATAATAATAATAATAATAATAATAATAATAGTAATAATGTTACTCTTCTGTGCACTTTCTAGAGCAGGACTGTCAAACTCCCGGCCCATGGGCCAGATATGTCATATGGCCATGCCCACGCCTGGTTTAGTGAAGGTGGGGAAAGTCCCAATACATCATGTGATGCCACTGTGACAACGTGAGTTTGAAACCCCTGTTCTAGAGAGTCTCTGCATTATTTCTAGTAGTGCTCTTTCTAGTTCTAGCTCTAGAGTACTCAGTTGTAACCAAGGTTCTTCTGAGAGTGCATCGTAATCAGTGTTTCCTCAGAGAAAGTCTCACTGACTTCCCTAATGCTGGCAGTGAAACTAGAGGAATGGACATCCTGCAAGTCCCATACCATATATGGCCATTGGACCACGTGGTGGTCTTTGCCGACCTTCTAATTATTCTGTCAAAATAAATAACCAGAAAATGATGGTTCCTCTCAATTACAAAATATGGTGCAGTTTCCTTTGTTTGAGCAACTATCCGAAAAGACTGCCAATCACAGAATGTCTCAAGCACAAAGTTATTCATATCCATTTAGTAGAAACCCTATTAGATTCAATGGAATTTAGTGCAATATATACAGAATTACAGATTTCATGTACTTGCAGATTTGGGGCAGGGTGCCGAGAGAAAAGGACCATTGGCAGGAAGCTTAAGTGGAGATCTGGTGTTGTGGCCCGTCGGCTTCCAGCAGAGCTAGCTGCAGAGTCAGACAAGGAGGGAGAGCCTGGGCCAGCTTCAGAGCCTTTGGAAAGCTCTCATAAGGAAACAGAGGCAGAGCTGGAGCCTTCCGTCCTCCCCCAGGTAGAGAGGCAGCTGTCTTCGGGACCTGAGCTGAGTGAGGGGGAGGAACAGATGGGGCCCACCCCAAAAGAATGTATGCACAGAGGAGAGCAAAGAAAGAGGAGAGGAGAGCAAAGGAAAACAGTAAGCCGGCAGAGGCAGACAATAGCCAGCCCCTCCCTGGATGGGAAATAAATAGGAGGGGTTTGGGAGTGGCCAGTTGTTGCAGACAACCGTTTGTTTCTAGTATACAGCAAGCAATTCAGATTTCTTGGATAAACCCAGGTTGGTTGGGACTAATTACATTTGACTTTTGGTTCATCCCTGTGAATAAAAGACTGTTCCTGCCCTGTTATATAAAGGGGTTTGTTTTACTCATGAGTAAAAATCTCATCACTACTTGCAAAGTCTGGGTCAGAACATCTGGTAACCAAAAATCATTAATTCAGATATTATCGACAGAGAAGGATATTTGTAGCTCAGGGTGAGATGAGGGATACATGGTGTTCTCCGAGCTTGGTTGTTTTCTTGTAGATGTTTCATTAATCCAAACTGGATAACATCATCAGTATCAACACCTCAAAGAACGTGCAATATACCAATTATAATTGTTCCATATGCCCAAAGTTAGAGAACTCTGCACAGGCACATACACAATTTTGAAACGTGAGTAACTCATACATCACCCTTATGATGCTTTAAGACTTAATAAATACTTTCTGATGTTGTGACCACTTTTCACCTTGTTTTCCCCTTTTTTGGTCTTCCCTTCTTTCCTCCCTTGCTTCTCCACTCTACCCTTTTTACCCCCTTGTCTCTTAATCTCCACCCTCTTGTGTATTTTTCTTTTCTGTTGCTTTCTGATGTTGTGTCCACTTTTCACCTTATTTTCCCCTTTTTTGGTTGTTTTTTTTAGCTTAAATTCTCCATTCTCTTTCTCTCCTTTCCCCTTTCTTCCCCAAATAAAGTTGCTTGTTCATTAGGGATGGTTTCTTCTTCATCCCAATCTTCTTGTTCTTGTAGTTTCTCATATGTAGAAATTGCCATTTCTAAGAAACGAAAAATAGAGCCAAAAGAATCCTTCCCTTCTTGTTTCTCTTGTTCTATAGAACCTGTAGCTGTGAAGAGCAGCTGACACTGAACCAGTTCGGTGTTTGGCCCACCCGCCTGGCCGGGCTCTAGGCTTTCCTTTATTCCCTGCTTTTCCCTCCTCAGCTGCTTTGCGTGGCATAGCTGAGGTTGAAAAAGCAGAAAACGAGGATTTTCAAACACTTCGCACCAGAGCACAGCACTTGTCAGCAGCACAGCTGATGATTTCTTGCAAAGGCTGCACACACGATTGTCTGCAGTTTGGAGAACTGGCAAATCACTCCAGTGGCTGGCCCCTCCCCTCCCAGCCACTCACTCCTTACCTAGCATGCAAGCCATCCAACTTGCCTGGTTTGGTAAGTTGCAATTTTTTTTTTCCCGACCGTCAGCTGTTCTGCTCTGCCAGGAGATTTAGATTAGCTAGAAAGCAGGAAATCCTTGGACTGAAGTTTTTCAGTGCAGATAGATAGATCTCTAAATTAATCAGTGATTCTGTGCACAACTCAATCTGCCTGCCTGCCTTGCCTGCTTTGGAGTAAAATTGCTCTTTTTTAAATAAAAAAAATCAATATTGACATCCATGGTATGTTGTGAGTTAATTTTGTGAGTTTGCTTGCAAGCAAATTTTATGTGACAGACTCAGGTAGCTGACTACAGATAGATAGATCTCTAAGAGAATCTGTGATTCTGTCTGATTCAGCAATTCAATCTGCCTGCCTGCTTTGCCTGCTTTGGGGTAAAAGTTTCTCTTTTTTATTAAAAAAAATCAATATTTACATAAATATTTATAATATTTACATACAAGCCATGCCCACCCAGTTACATGACTACCAAGCCACACCCACAAATTAGGCCACACCTACAGAACCGATTGTTAAGAGATTTGAATCCCACCCCTGTCTGGAGGTAAAAGATTTGCTTTTTTGTGCACAGGCTGCTTTCAAAAAAGATGTTTTATGTTTTTATGCTTATGTTTTGTTTGTTTATGTTTGTTTTTAAAAATCAATAAAATTTTCAAAAAAAAAAAAAAGGAAGTTTGCCTCTTCCTCCTCCCCAGAGAATTTCTGTCCCGTTTTTATAGGCATGCATGTGTATTACTTTCAGTAAATTAGTTAATGACAGAAAGGTTGTAGGAGAGGGGAAATGTTCATATTGCTAGGACAAAAGATTATTGGAAGATTTGTGAAAGCTTGGAAACAGCCCGAGTGTTTCTTATAGTCCTATATATTAAAACAGCCTAGATATGGGGAATAGAAAGACAAACTGTTCCTATTTATCTCTCCCACCACATTTATAGCCATCATTATTACATATTGGTTAGGTATCTGGTACATGAGAAGTAATATTCAAATACACTGTATAAAATAATAAATAAAGTCAGATATTGCTTTGCATAGGATTTGAAATAGCTGGCCTTGAGTAGAGAACATATCCTTCTTTATCAGACTCAGTGTACCTACCGTCCTTCCTACAGATCTAAAATATTACTTGCAAAGTGATTTTTGGATAGAACTGAGATATGCAAAATCTAGTGCATGTAAGCTCAAAACATAGCCTTAACTCCTAAATTTTATCTGATATGGTGATTTGTCATTGTGTCCTTCCTTGATCTGAGAGAGAATAATTGGCTTTGTGTCTCAGGCAGGACTAGAATTCACATCCTCCTGCTTTCTAGCCTGATGCTTTCTTGCCTTAACTCCTAAATTTTATCTGATATGGTGATTTGTCATTGTGTCCTTCCTTGATCTGAGAGAGAATGATTGGCTTTGTGTCTAAGGCAGAACTAGAATTCACATTCTCCTGGTTTCTAGCCTGATGCTTTAACTAATGCACAGAACTGGCTCTGATATATTGGCTGCACTAAATTGACCAATGCACAAATAAATTGACCAACTAGGCTCACTTTCAGTGCTGAACTTCTTCACATCCCCAAATATTAATCCATATCAGTGCACTGGTCAAGTGTTCCTGATTTGGCATATTCACGTTTTTAGTCATATTCCCACCAACTTGAAATTATCCAGTTTAAGCGAAGAAACTCAAAATAGATATTCTGAACCAAATTATGCTTTGAGGTTTTCATTTTAAATGACTTTTTTAATGGCAGGTGCCAAATTTCCTATCAAATGGACAGCACCAGAAGCAATTAATTATGGTCTTTTCACAATCAAATCTGATGTCTGGTCCTTTGGAATTCTTCTCACTGAAATTATTACCTACGGACAGACTCCCTATCCAGGTAAGGCAGGCTGCAATTTAACACCCTTCACTACTTTGAACCAATGCTTCTCTCTGATTCTTCCATGATGGGTAAATGCTCAACAGGATTATTGTTGGGTTAATTGTTCAGCCTAGTACTAGACAGCTTTTCATCATTGTATATGTATTTGTTTTATTAATTTATTTGTATCTATGTAAGGTGAGTTGGACTGAGAGAGAGTAACTCGCCCAAGGTCTAAGCTGGGACTACAATTCATAGTCTTCAGCTTTCTAGCCTGATGCCTTAACCACTGGCTTCAAATATACTTCAGTTGCCTTCAGATGCATTTCAAATATCTCATTTACTAATTCAGACTCAAATGTGTTTGAGTTGAATTTCATCAGATTCTTGGTCTTTATTTTTAAGGGGTTCATTGGCTTTTTTCATGAAACAGATGGGATATGCATGCATTTACAAAGCTGAATGGAAAGCAGGAACATGAGAACTTAATAAATAACTATAACTGTCACCACCAGCACATAAGCACACACAAATATACTTAAATGTTAATGCTTCCTGCTTAGAAAATCTTACTTTTGCACAGATTTGGAGAACACATGAGCCGTGAGCCACCAGGAACTCAAAACAGTTGGGTTGTTTCAGAATTCCAAATGCATGCATGAATAATATATAATTTTGATCCCATTGTAAATCAAGAACTACCTGTGCATTGCATGGTTTATGTTTACTTTAATTTTTCCTTTTCTTCCCGATAGCTATGATGAATCATGATGTTATCAGGCATATAGAACAGGGCTACCGGATACCTTGTCCAGAATCGTGCCCCTCTAATCTCTATGCAATTATGTTAAAATGTTGGAAGGATAACCCAGAAAGTCGACCGACATTTGAATACCTCCAGTCTACTCTTGAAGACTTTTATACAGCCACAGAAAAACAGTATGAATTGGAACCCAAAAAGTCCTGACCTTTGTTCTTCAGAGCTACAGTTTTTTAAAATCATAGCATGAAATAGTTGGGGAGAATTTCCTCTTAGCTGCACCTTGCAAAGTTGTTCCAAGTCATAGAACTAAAGACATAGCCATTTTCTGAAACTCTATTTACTGCATGTCCTTGCCTGGTTTTGGTTTCACCACCCAGTAAAAAATAATGTAAACCATCAACACTGGATTTAGAGAAGAAAGAACATGAAACAAGAATAAGGTCTCATTCTTTTACTCATGTTTCCAGAATGCATGTCTATGCCAATTGTTCTGGAATGGTACATTCTGCACTATGAGAAAGAATCCAAAGTATGGTGCAAATTTTGTTGGATTTAAGTCAAGTTGTTATTTTGCTATGGGATTCTTACAGTTGTATGGCCATTAAAGGTTCAAGTGCTTGTGGAATATAAGTGTAACATGGTATGGAAACCAGTGGTGGGATTGAAATGTTTTTAATACTGATTCTGTGGGTGTGGCTTGGTGGGAATGGTAGGATTCAAATTTTTGACAACTGGTTCTGTGGGCATGGCTTAGTGGGTGGGCGTGGCTTGGTGGGAATGTGACTGGGTGGCTTGATCATGTTATTGGCTGGGTGTGGCCAACTCAATATCACTCACATCGAGGCACGCATCTCCTTGCCTGGCTCTCATGACTGTGGGGATGCTGCAACAGTCATAAGTGTGAAAAATGGTCATAAGTCACTTTTTTCAGTGCCATTGTAACTTTGAATGGTCACTCCACATAAGCAAAGTACCAGCAAAGGAGGGGGAAAAAAACTCCAGAGAAGTTCCTGAGACAGGAAGTCTAATCCTGCCAAGAATGTAATAAGAGTTAACGGAGTGGCAGCTTCTGTAAGCAACATCAGAATGTTTCCTAGGTCCTGCCTTCCTTACAAGATTAGGCCAGTAATTTCTTCTAACAACTGGTTCTCCAAACTGCTTAGAATGTTAACAACCGGTTCTAGAGAATAGGTGCGAACTGGTAGAAACCCACCTCTGGGAAGTATACTGTAAAATCTCCAGTCAGAGATGATATTTGCCAGTTCTCTGAACTACTCAAAATTTCTGCTACTGGTTTTCCAGAACTGGTCAGAACCTGCTGAATACCACCTCTGATGGAAACCCATTTCGCAGTGACTGTGATGCCTTGGAAAATGAATGAAAAGTTCTTTTTTTCCTCTTCTTCTTGTCCTCCATCTATGGATGCCAACAATTTAGGAAAGAGAGTTCAGGAATGAAGGATAGATAATTGTTTCTTATTAAGTTAAAACATTGATTCATCTAATCTACACTACATTGTGCCCAATTTTCTTTTGGGAGGGAGTGTCAGAAATGGACACTGGTTGCTAGGATCTGAAAAAATTAAATGTGATCACATCCTGACTTCTGGTGAGAATATTGCGAACTGAAGACATGCCTGAAAAAACAGGGATGACATAATGGCTGAAATCTGTGGCCAGATCAGAGTAGTATTCAGCAGGCTCTGACCAGTTCTGGAGAACCAGTGTTGAGGTATCCCCCATTAGGAGAATGAGTGCACTCAGGGAAGCATAGTGAGAGTGATGATGAATAACACACAACCAGCACACAGATACACTGAATAATAAAATGTAAGTTTTACTTCCTGTAAACGGGTAAACAAAGTCCAACAAACAGTCCAAATCATATGTGGTTAAAGCAATTAGTATTCAAAATAATCAATCCAGGGATAATCCAAAAACAAAGTCCTTTTCTTTACCAATATCATAAACAAAGTTCAATAAACAGAGTTTGCGAATAATTGCAAGACTCACAGCAATTCAAACAGAATGATGATCAGGCAAAAGGCAAAAGGAAAGCAAAGGAAATGCAAAAAAAAAAACCAACAACCAGGTTTCTGGCTCCATCTTATGGCCATTGGAGAAACCCCAGCCAATCAAAATTACAACATTCTCTTAAAGATACAACAGTATTAAATGACTATCCTGGTTTATATATTGCCAACCCAACTGTTAGGTGACTATCATTCCTAACAACTGGGAGCAGAAATTTTGAGTAGTTTGGAGAACCAGCAAAGCATGGGGTAGTAAGACTGGAAAAACTGCCTCACTTTAGGAGTTTCCTTTATGGAGGGTCAAATTTGGCATCATACAAATAATGCATGTATCTGTGTCTAAGCATATTTTAAACTGAAAAGGAAACATGGAGGTTGTAACCAACAGTACCATGCAGAGAAAAGACTTAAAGCTCACACACAGCTGTATTTTCACTCACATTTGAATCCATCAGATATTGTTCTTTTGGTGCAGTCACAGTGAATAATACCGTAGTTGAGGAGTTCACTTTTCAGGTGTACATATTGCCATTGTTCCCCACAATTTCTCCACTCAGAACCAACATCTTCTGTTCAGAGGTAGTATTCAGCAGGTTCTGACCAGTTCTGGAGAACTGGTAGCAGAACTTTGAGTAGTTCAGAGAACTGGCAAATACCACCTCTGACTGGCCACCCCCATCGGTTCTCTGCCTCCCAAGTCCCAGCTGATTGGCTGGGTCTTCTTTTGTTGCCCTGTACAGGAGAATGGAGCTGGAAAGCAGATTAGTTGGGGTGGGGAGGGAATGGGATTTTGCAGTAATCTTCCCCTGCCATGCCCACCAAGCCACTCCATGCTCACCAAGCCACACCCACAGAAGCAGTAGTAAAAAAAATTTGAATCCCACCCCTGGATCTGCAGGATGCAGGATCTGGATAGACAAAATCTCTGTCAAATACAGAAAGTGTGAGATAGTTCACATGGACTCCAGACAGGTGCTCCTTCTACCGTGTTTCTCATATAATAAGGCCGGGTCTTTTTTTTTTTTTGAGCCCCTGAAAAAATGGCTAGGCCGTCTTTTCAGGGGTGACTTAATTCTGCCCCCTTGCATCTTCGGGTGGGTGGGTGGTGACAGCTTGGAGGTTGACCTCGGCATTGGTGGGGCGTTTTGTATCGGGGTCAACGCAGACAGCACCATATCCGGGTGTGCAACAAGAATACTTCCTCACAGCAAGCTCCCCCACCATTCCCCCCCCATTTTGCATGTTTTAATATAGGCCTTAATTTTGGGGGAGGGGCTTAATTTCATTTCATGCCTATTAAACATGCTGGGACTTCCTATTGGGGGAGGCCGTATTGTTGGAGAAAGAGGGTAAGAAAACTGCAGGAACCGACATTTTTTCAGTCAGCTTGTGAGTCACGTGGCTAGGAATTGAGGGTTTACATCAAAGCTCATAGTCATAATGTAGCTTTAAGGATGAAAAATTCAACCCTTTCTCATTTCTGGAATTAATTTTTATTGCTTTTAAAATTAAAAATATAAGGAGATTTATGGGCCTTACTGGGTGAGTTTCCTTCAATCCAGTATGAAAGAACGTATTTTGATATATTTAAGGATGCATTCATTTTTAGAATTAACAGCAAACAGTTGTTTAGAGTGTTCGTTTTCAAAAGTTATGATGGACCAAGCATTCAGATAGATTTAATAAAAATTGGGAAAATGATTATTTCCCCGATAAATGATTGAGGAAACTATTCCTGTCTTTACATTTGGAAGAAAAAAACATGATGAGGCTTTGAAGACGGGACCCTGTAGAGCACCAGAAGGAAGGAAAAGAAAGGACATAATGAGAAATATTGTGAACAATGAATTAATAAATTAGTTTTAAGGATCACTGACATTATTAATAGACTAGATCATGTTGTGGAAGAGGAAGAAGTTTTACTGAAATTAATATGTACTTAAAATTGATAAACTACAAAATGGATATGGAAAATGACAAAATACAGGTAGTTCTCAACTTGTGACCACAATTGAGCAAAACATTTATGTTGCTGAATGAGACAGTTTTGTAAATTTTGCCCCATTTTACAATTGTTCTCACCAAAGTTGTTAAATGAATCATTGCAGTTGTTAGAAACACAGCAAAATGGTTGTTAATTGAATCTGGCTTCCCCATTGACTCTGATTGTCAGAAGGATGCAAAAGGGGATCATATGACCCTGGGACATTGTAACCGTCATAAATATGAACCAGTTGCCAAGCATCTGAACCTTTGTCATGTGACTATGAGGATGCTGCAATGATCATAAATGTGAAAAATGGCCATATGTTATTTTTTTCAATTTCAAACAATTATTAAATGAACTGTTTTAACTTCAGACAATCATTAAATGACTGTTGTAATCAAGGAATACCTGTATTGAACATACAAATGAAACCAACTGAAGTTCTAACAACTGAAAAAGACATATAAATAATAGGCCAGAAAAATGTTTTGGATAACCTTTCTATATGGTTATAGAAATGATTTTCAACAGGGACTTGTTAAAGATCAGAAGAATGTTGTGGATAGCCTTTTAGTGTTGGATTACAAATTAGATTTGTTAAGGTTGCCAATGATTTTGTGGCAAAGTCAACAAAACTGGACTCTGAAGAACTAAAGATTATTGGGAGCAAGTGGAAAAAGATCAGAGGTGATATTCAGCAGGTTCTGACCAGTTCTGCAGAACCGGTGGCAGTAATTTTGAGTAGTTCAGAGATCCAGCAAATACCACCTCTGACTGGATATTTTACAGTATCCTTCCCCTGCCACGCCCACCAAGCCACGCCCACAGAACAGGTAGTAAAATAATTTGAATCCCACCACTGAAGGAGATCAAATGGATTTATTAGATCAAGTTTATTTCTGGTAAGCCTTCATGGACTTTTACTGATTAGGATGGAAAATGAAGTTTTAAAGATATGTTTAGAGAGAATTGGGTGAGATGTGGGGTGAAAAGACTATTTTTTGTATTTTAAGAGATGGTAATAAGTTGTTAAAATTGCTTGTACTTGCTGGTAAGAAAGAGGTTACTTTTTTCTTTTTAAATTTTTTTTAATTTTTTCTTACACCTTTGATTTTTTTTATAGTTTGCATTAATTATATCTGTATATGTAATCTTCCATTTATCTTCAATAAAATTATTTTTTAAAGACAATAGAAATGTTAAAGGTGGAACCCAAGAAGTGCATATAATTCATTGATCTTTCATTGAGCTGCTTCCTCCTTTTTCCCTCCACAGCTGGGAAACCCCCTATCAAGGAATCAGGCCAGTAGTTTCATGAATTAAGAAAGTTCTCTCCAAGGGTGGCCTCCATCTGGCAGCTTCCAGAAAAGAAGTTGCTGCTCCTATACCTTCTGAAAGCTGGTTAACTGGCTGAGTTGGTGTTAATGTTGTCATGCAAATTGAAAGAGTTGTGTGTGCAACTGGATGGATGAACAGCTGACAATGCCCAGTTCAGTACAGTCTGTGTGAGATGTAGCTAAGGAGGAAGTACAATCATGTGTAATCACTCATGCACCAGGGCATGAAATTGTGATCTGGGAATAAATATGTTTAATGGGGGTGGCTGAGTGTCTAGCCCATAGGCTAGCAAATGCGTCTTTCAGACCTGCAAGTGCAAATGCTGACATTTCCCATCACATGTAGCTCACAGCATATCACACAGTCATAAAATGGCAGGGGTGGGCAGCTACAGAAATTGAGTAATCAAATAAATAGCAGTATATGCCATATAGTTTTCATCTCCAAGGCTAAGCTGTCTCACAGGTTAGTGGGCACAAAATATTGGCTCAAGATATAATTTCAGTAACTATAAATGTGAATGCATATATTAAGCATTTAAACTGTTCTTTTAAATAATTATGATGTACAATTATTGCAATAATTATAATTATACATAATGCAGGCATCAAATATGCACAAACATGTGTATGAAAGGTTGTTGATGAACATTGTTGATGAAAGGTTAGATGTAGCACTGGCTTTATTTATTTTATATTGTGTAGCAAAATACAGCATTAATGCATAACATTCACAAAAACAGCATATAAAATGTATATTAAGGTAAAACTGGATGAGGTTGCTGGAGCCATCGCCATGAGGTAAGGCAGGTGTCAGGACCTGGGTGGTCTGGCTGCAGGGACCCTGAGGTAAGTTGATGCAGGGTTCATGGGACAGCTCCACCCCTCCTGTCTCACAGTGGCAGCACTGGTGCACCACATGGCCTCCTGCTCCGCCACAAACAAGTAGAAGACGGCCTCCCATACATGGGAAAAAAATAAGACATCCCCTGGAAATAAGCCCTAGTGCTTATTTCGGAGCCCAAAAGAAAATAAGATTGGGTCTTATTTTCGGGGAAACACAGGCAATTTATTTAAGTTGTTTGAAGTGATAAGTGGCTCCCTTGGCATTAAATTCACATACCTGCACAAACTATAGCTACTATCCTGGGCAACCAAAAACTGCAGCCAAAATGTTCGTTCTCTTGTGAAAATTCTCTTAGGTGAAAAGCCATTTCCTAGCATCTTTTCCTGCTGTGGCTGTTGATGAGGCATTATAGATTTGGCTTAAAAATAGAAATATTTTGTTTAGTCAATAAAGCTACATGTTATTTATTTAGTATATGGTATATCATACATGAACTAGCAATATATATTAACATTTCACTTAGATTAGTAAAACTACAATAAAATAATATTAAAAGATCTATGTTCAATACCAACATATAGGCCATCTAACCACTGAAATGCAGCATCATTTATATTTTTTAAAAAAATCAGATCCTAAACCAATACCCTGTTTCTCCAACAATACGGCCTCCCCCAATAGGAAGTCCCAGCATATTTAACAGGCATGAAATGAAATTAAGCCCCTCCCCCAAAATTAAGGCCTATATTAAAACATGCGAAATGGGGGGGAATGGTGGGGGAGCTTGCCGTGAGGAAGTACTCTTGTTGCACACCCGGATATGGTGCTGTCTGCGTTGACCCCGATATGAAGTGCCCCACCAACGCCGAGGTCAACCTCCAAGCCATCGCCACCCACCCGC
Source organism: Laticauda laticaudata (assembly GCA_004320025.1). Taxonomy (NCBI): domain Eukaryota; kingdom Metazoa; phylum Chordata; class Lepidosauria; order Squamata; family Elapidae; genus Laticauda; species Laticauda laticaudata. The sequence continues at coordinate 21,101 of BHFT01000394.1, forward strand.
CCGAAGATGCAAGGGGGGGGAATTAAGTCACCCCCGAAAAGACGGCCTAGCCATTTTTTCGGGCTCAAAAAAAAAATAAGACCCGGCCTTATTATATGAGAAACACAGTATATGCCCATAGCTTACAGCCAGTCACTATGTGATACACAGATTGACATGGGACCCTCAGTCACCCTGAAGGGAGGATACATTTGAGTACCTTGGATAGTAGTACGAGTCAATCCAACAAAGATGGATTCAGGGGATTCAGCTTCAAATTAAACTGATTTAACTCACAAATCTGCTGATGTATTTTCCTGTCACCATACTTGTAAGAGGCTTAACAAGGAAGGAAAGATTTGGGAGTGGGGGGAGAGATTAATGTGTTGTTCTTCTAGTTGACCACTTGGTGTCTCCCTTCTCTCAGTAAATGCTAAAAGATGAAACAAATACCAAAAGGGTCATTTTTTACAACAAACATGAATAGTTGTGCAAGTCTTTCAGGCCTCCTCCGAAAGGCTATTCTTCACAGCAATGCATTAAATGTTTAAGAATTTTTTAAACATGCATTACTTTTTCAGGTTTGAAAATGTCCCTCTTAGCTTTTAAACTTATGTGGGAAAGTTCAACAGTTCAACACCTGAATACAGGTGACTTGACTTACGACCACAGTTGAGTCCAAACTTTATGCTGCTAAGTGGGAAATATGATAAGTGAATCTTGCCCCATTTTGCAACCTAGTTTGCCACATTTGTTAAGTGAATCACTGCAGATGTTAAATTAGTCACACGTTGTGTGAATCTAGCTTCCCCATTCACTTGTCAGAAAGTTGTAAAAGGATCCCTGACCACTGCAACCATCATAAATGAGAATCAGTTGTCAAGCATCTGAATGTAGATTACATGACCACAGGGATGCTGTAACAGTCATAAGTGTGAAATAATGGCCATAAGACATTTTTTTTCAGTGCCTTTGTAACTTCGAACAATCACTAAGCAAACTGTTGTAAGTCGAGAACTAACTGTATACATATTCTCTTCTATTATTGAAAAGTATAATTGTGAAGTTAGCAATAATAGTGGCTTCTTCTTTCTCATTCTGTGTTATTATTTTGTGTCCTGTATTAATAAGGTTAACACTACGAAACTGAAAAAAACACTGAAAAAGGACAAACCATATCCATATGAATTCAATCTTTTTCACCAGAAATTAAGCTCAATTTGAAGATTTTAAGTGAAAGTCAAAAAACAATTAAGATTCTCATATTAAAACCGCCCAATAATAATAAAAATAGCGGCAACTAATATCATCTTAACAGAGTGGCTGGATTCAGTCAGTGATAGGCTAAACTAATGTGAGTTTCAGTACTGTGTGATTTTAAAAATACATAATAAACTTAGATTGTAAACCCCTTGCTTAATCTGCAATGCTGAGATTTTTGTCATCACAGATTAATATTGATGCAAATAGATGGTTAAAATGCTAATATATTTTTGGGAAGATAAAAGTAAAAATATTAAAGTGTAAATTACATTTTACACTCCCTTTCTGCCTCACAGTTGTCACTATGCATGCGCTATTAAGGGTATTAATATTTTACCAATCAAGTTTTTAATTGATTGCAAGAGAAATATGGATTTTCTAAAACTGGAATGATGCCATTTGATCAAGATTTTTCATGACACCTAAAACATTTGAGCTATTATTAATACTAAAATATGTTTTGAAAAAAATCCACATTAATGATATTTTAAATAAGAAATTAAAGAGTGTTATTAAAGTGAATAAAGATATTATAAAAGTAAAATAAGTGAGATGCAGTTTTGAGATGTTTCTTTCCAGTGACATATCTGGTCCACTACTTGCTTGTTGGTCACCTTAATTGCCCAAGGAAGTTTTCTCCAGCACCACAGCACAAGTAAGTCAATTTTCTTCCTGTCTTTAAACTTCATAATGCAGAAATAAAAAATGATGCAAAAGACATTTACCTATATTGATGTAGTATACACAAGTCTCCTAGAATAGTTTATGAACTGGGTCTATCAATATAATAGAAAGACTGAACTTCATTACTCCTTGTGGACAAAGTTTAATGCTTTATTTTGAGTAAATTTTTGTTTTGTTTTGGCGTGTGTATGTGTGTGTGTGTGTATGTAAAAACCAAGAACCAGAAAAAAAGATGTGTGTATGTGTGTACATCAACATCTTCTTTTTTTCTTTGGGGATATTCCTGGAAGTGTACTAACCATTTTGGGTGTTATGTTATTAATTTTGAATTTTGGAGATAGAATTATAAAGTTCCATCCAGAAAAGACGCGCGGTAGACTGGGTTCCAATAAATAACTCTTTATTTGTTAACAGCAGACAGTAACGGAACATTGGCTCAAGCCGCGGCAGCCCTTTATATAGAGGCTTGCCTGCCGGCTTGTAGCCAATGACATTATTTTAACTTTGCCGCCTTTGAGCAGCTCCTTGGATTGGTTCCTAATGAACCAATCCTTTACTGGCCTTTCTGGCCAATCAGAAAAGACTACTTGCAACCTTCCAAGTTATACAGAACACTTCAGCCACACTTTTGAACCAATCACATTGTCACAGACCCTGCATGGGTATATGTCGACTTCCATTCTTATGTCTTAAGTTAATTGGCTTATGTATTGGTGGAGTGTTTTGATGAATTCCCCATTTTGAAAAGGAGACATGTATAATTTCAGAACTGTTTAATAATTTGATTGTATCTGGCTATGATGATATCAAATTTTAAAATCTGGGATAGGAACTGGGATTATATGAGTCTAGACAATGCTGAATTCCAAGCATAGCTCATCCTTATTCACATTGGCTGAGATTGCTGGGAAATGTAGTTCAGCAAGAAATGAAGGCCCAAATGTTCATGACATCTGCCCTAGAATTTCAATAATGAGCATAGTATTTGCCCAATAGCAATAGCACTTGGACTTATTTACCACTTCATAGTACTTTTACAGCCCCCTCTAAGCGGTTTACAGAGTCAGCATATTGCCCCCAACAATCTGGGTCTTCATTTTACTGACCTCGGAAGGATGGAAGACTGAGTCAACCTTGAGCCTGGTGGGATTTGAACTGCCAAATTGCAGGCAGTCAGCAGAAGTAGCCTGCAGTACTGCATTCTAACCACTGCGCCACCGAGGCTGATGATTTTATTAGAAACATGGTTACAAGAAATGCAACCTGATACCTTCCAGATATTTTCAGATGAAAAAATATACAGGACCTTCCCGCTGTATCCTTTATTTAGAACTCAAGAAAACAGTAGTCTCCAAGATGTGAAAAGCACCAGATTTTCTGCTCCACCCTCCGCCCTGTTGCCATATTCCCTTAAGTTTCTACCTTTTGAACCCTCACAACCAACTAATACTTTACATTCATTTCTCTTCCTTGTGTCCTTCAGACTGCATGCTAGGTGGTCCACAGGATTAGCTTCCCTTTTGATAAAGCAGGGGAAGAAGAGGTCACCTGGAGGTCAAACCCTGGATATGTATTACCCATCTTCTGAGACAATGGACTTCAGGAGAAGGAACATCCAAGGCCAGTTATGCTCTGATCTTTCATAACCTGGTTGCAATTTGTATAAACTGCCTTCTCCTTGATGTGACTGGGATTTCACCTTGTAATTGATAACTTCCCTACCACCAACAATATCCTGCGCTGCTTCTCTTTCTTTTGCATCTTCGCTGCATCCAGCTTCATCAACCTTCCAACAGAGAATCTAATAGCAATATTAGCTTTTGTGGTTCAGATTCTGCATAAACTGAAAAGTGTAAGGCAATATGCAACCTCCGGCAGTTTAAAGATTACACCTGATCCTACATGGCATGCCAAGGGCTACAACCTAAAAAAGAGTGAGCCAAGGATCCCATTTTTATAAAGTTTTTAGCATTCTTTGAGATAAAATGGTGCCTTATATTTCTGTGGAACATAAGGCAATATTTTTGCCCTCTATGACGCTGCTTTCTACAAATCTCCCATCCACTCCCCACCCCCCAGTCACTTCAGTCATTTGGAGAAATAGCAAAAAGATTTTTGAGAGTCACACTTTTTGTATCCAGAATATCCCATAATGTTGTCATCAATTGAATAGAAATGTTGTCATTTTTAAGAATTCTCTTATAATGAACCATTTATTCATCACCATGTTTCCCAATGGGAATTTTTTCTAGGAGAACCAAAGAAAGTTTCTATGAAGAAACTATGAAGTTTCTTCTTTCTATGAATGAACTTTCTGGTGGTTTATCCCCAGCAATTGAAAACTGTTGTATTCAAACAAGGAGGTAATTTTCTCTAAGAGACCTACATTCCATGAAGTTATTAGAATCTATAGCTTTTGTATTAAGAACTGCAGTGGAACTTTGTTCATTCCCTCCCATGCTAAACATAATTGCAAGTATTTCATATTTTTTTATCTTGCTTGGATTCTTTCTTTCTTCTCCTTCCTTCCTTCCTTCCTTCCTTCTTCCTTTCTTTTTTCTTTCTTTTCTTTCTTTATGCTAATAGTTACTGCTGTATATTGTTTGCCTGAAGAATAGAGAAGAAAGCCAAATGAAGAGTCTTTGGAGAGGCTGGCAATTTGTTATTTCCTCTGGAACATGTAGAGAATGGCCTTTCACATGCTGGGCCCTCTGGATCTTTTGGAGCTTGCCAGAACTCCCGGTCAGCCTGACCATGCTATTTTCCAACTCCAGCACATCTGAAATGCATGTGGAAGTGTGGAGCAGAATAACAAAGCTGGGTCTCCATTGTAGCTATACCACTCACTGTTTATAAGTTTAGAGAAGGCAGGCAGCTGTGCAAAGTTGTCTTTTACAAGGTTGCCAAGCTGATTAACGTCAGTAGAAGCTAAGCAGGTTGTTTTTGTTTTGTAACCTGGATAGGCCCAACTGAAGGCAAGGTGAAGGCCATGGGATCTGGCCATCTGTGTGCATCAGCACCCCAGAAGCCTCCTCCCTACAGCAATCCTCCTCCAGTTCTTGGACAACTCCCGTATGCTTTGGGGAGAAAACAAGCTGAGCACATCCAAATCATGAAAGAGAAAGAGGGCTCTCTGAAGCTCAAGGTAACAACAAAGAACAGCTGTACCCAATTCCCATGTCTGCCCTCCTCTTCTGGCGGGAATGTCCTGTACCCAGAAGCACAAGGGAGGAATGTTGAAATAAGGAGGGGAGAGCAGTAACCTGCGTCAATCAGCCCGGCTAAGAAGCCTTGACTCCTTGCATGGGAGAGGGGGAGTCCACTGAGTCTTGTGGTCAATAAAAGGCATGTTACAAATCTTGATTACAAAGGCAAATGGAAGATCTGGGAAATTAAATCCATACTGATGCATGCATACGCAGCCATTGGTGAATGAACCTCAATCCACTGATGAACAAAATCATTAACCAGCTATGTCTTAGGACTCTAATAGAACCAACTGACAGTTGGTGGCAGATTTACCGCTTTGTACTAAGTTAGAATATTCTAATACCGAAACAGACTAGCAGTCACTTCCTGGATTTCTATAGGAGGGACTGAACCTGTGTTCTTTTGTCCCTATAGCATGTACTCAACCACTGAGTTATTGCCTGGAAACCAGCTCTGATGAGGAGCATGTGAAACAGCTGGCTGGATTTATGCTGAAGGGCTGTCTCGTAGAAGATGGAGCAAATGTGTTCTTGGTGTCTCAAGAGGACAGAACAAGAACCAATGATTGGACTTTGTAGGTTGTACATTATGCAAAACATAATAGCACTGAATACTATGCAAAAATCAATTGTGTAAACTTTAATGATAGAAGCTGTACCATTTCTGGAAAACATCAGCTAGTTGTTAAGGTTGCATTTATGAGCTGCTTTCTATATCCATGGGAAGAGGGGAGTAGAGGAGCTTCAAGTTCTTTTCCAATTCCATAAATCTGGGTGTACTTATGGTAATACTCCTTACCTGGAATAGAGAGTGCTAAAATATGCTGCACAATAATGAATTGCCTCATTGCATGCTGCCTCTATTGCTAGCAGGGAGCAGCAGCAATTCATTAAACATCTCTAACATTTCTAAGCACTTAGCTGGATTGAGACAAAGATTTATTTAGTCCTGAATCTTCTCTTCAGTGACCAAGTAATGTCCCCAGAAAGCCCAGAAGCTGGACACAAAAGCAATGGTGTGGCAAATATATTCAGATGCATATTACCCAAATGGACCCAAGACCACAGTTTATTGTGGAATAATTGTAAAAATAATAATTTAAAAATGTTTAAACTGGCAATTGTCAACACATCTTGTGACAGTATTTTTTGAATATGAAGTGATTTGTAAAAGTGGAATAGCACAATACAATAATACTTAATACATATTTCTATGGCCTGAACCCATTGTAGAAAATGCAAGTGAAGAAAATGTGTGGAATGCTACTATCTATCTTCTATCTTTTACAAGTTTTGATGAACTACAGAAAAACCTAAAAATAAAAACTCACAGGGAGTGTACACAGATGAACACATATACCACATGAAAATAAGTACCTGATGAAATGAATAATTTAGAGGGATCTATTAATGTGAATGAATGAATGATTATAAAAGGTAGGGAAATACATGCAAGTAAAACAATATCAAGTTATCTGTTACCACATAAACGGAAAGCAGTTGGCAGAAGTGGCAAGAGTGGAGAAATGTGATGGCAGATTAACCTTTAATTTAATTCCAAGAAAAACAAAATTCTCTGCTTCAATAGTAGACATTGGAGATTCCTGAAAAAAAATAGTGGTTGTGTGTGCTAGACAAAAAACACTGAGCTTGGCTGAAGCAGAAGAAAAGTAGGCAGAATTTTGCTGGCCATGGGTTTCCTCCAATTGAGTTAAGGATTTCCCCTCAAAAGCCTCTCATGAGGTGAATTAATCTCCTTATTACACCATCCTGTCAAGAGTGTGGCCATTTGTTTCTGATCCATGAAGGGGCAGATTCCAATTTGTCTTGCTGGTGACAGCAGCAGCACTTCATGGGGAGGTGGCATTTAAAAAAAATGAGTGAATTACTTCCATGCCTTTTGTTCTCATGCTAGAGTAGACAAAGATTTTTTTAAAAAAATATATTTGCATGCTTTTAAATTTTTTTTCCAACATTAACCAAAAATTACCTAGGTAGCATGCAGGAAGCATTGCAAACCATCAGCTATAAAAATACGTAACAAGGAAATGGAAAATAAGCTTAAAATTCATAGTAAAATAAATTAGAAGGACTTGCATGTCTTTAAGATGGACCAATCCATGGATCTTTTTTTTCAAAAAATGTTTGCCTGGCACTGAAAAGTTTTCAACACATACCTGCCCCACCCTTCATGTACAATCAGGCCCACTGGTGAAAAATGTATGTGGTGTGGGTTGTACCTTGAGCTTTGCATTTAATCTGCAATTCCAACAGGTGGCAGCAGTTGGCCAAAGTTGGTTGATCTGAATGAACATTAAGTCAGTTCAGATTTGGCCCTAGAATGAGAGACCAACAGGAAATCTTAAAACTGTAAGTAGACTGGGAAGTTCAGAAAACATGCCAGGAGCTGGTGGTACCAAAACACCTTCATATATAACAATAAATAAAAAAGTAATAAAATATAACAGTGTTGTTATTTTGTATACAGCCAAGGGTTTTTTGAGACAGTTAATTAATTTTAAAAATAAATAAATATGTTGCTATGGATGTGTCCATGTATCACCAGGAATTAAGTTTGAATTAAAGGTGTCTCTATTTTTATTTGGCCTTTATTATTACTTTAATTAAAACTTGCTGGAAAATGGCATAAAAATCTTCCAATGTTAAACTTAGACATATGTGATTAGAAAATGCAGTTTTACAAAATCTGAGAAGCATCAGCCACTGGAAGAATAAGTTGTGATTCATATCTGATCACAGGAAGGGCAGTGAACTGGCAGAGTAAACAGTCCAAGAAATAGGACATCAGCAATGTGAAAGAGAAATCAACAGAAATAGGCAGGGTGTTGATGTCGAACAAGAAATCAGAAGCAAAGTAGCTTGAATTAAACTGTTTAGAAGCTTGTCCTGAATCATTCATTTTGTCGCTCTTAGTTTTATTACAGTTTCTTTTCTTTTTGTATGTTTGTCCCAATTTTTTTTTTCTCAAGAGGCAACTGGACTTTCTGATTTTTCTTTTCAGTTGCCTCTTGAAAAAAAAAGTCCAGTTGTCTCTTAAAGGGAAAAAAGAAGCAACTTTTGGGACAACCATGACCTGGATGACTGAGAATCTCCATAAACATTTTGTATGTTTGGTTCAGATATTATAAATGAAACACCCCAACCCTGCAAGTAGTTTAAGAATTTGACAATATTAAAATGCATTTTTAAAAATGTGTGAAGTAATTTCCATTATTGAGCCTGCATAATCTCTCACAGGCTATCACATGGCTGGCAAGATACTGCCTATCATAGAATTACAAAAGCTGAATCTAAAAAAACCAAATGGAGATGATTAAACATAAGTTAAATATTCAGACTGAAGTTGGGCTCATTTCAAGTTTGTTTCTCCTTCTTCTCTCTTAAAAAGAAACAAAATGGAACCAAAAGTTGAGTGTGAAGATCTCTCCATATGTATGAAGTCAATGTTTGAGAACAAAAAGCTTAAATATTGCATCCTGCAGAAACAGCATTGCTCACTATCTGTGTTCATTAGCACAAGAGACTGTAAAATCCTGGAATCTGAAAGCAAAATAGAAACAAGTTGTAGATGGTATCAGATTATATAATCTGATATACATCTGCTTTGCATTAACACAGGCTGCAGCCAGCTTTTTAATTTATAAAAATGTTGGACTACAGTGTTCATCAAAATCATCCAATACTTCTTTGAAAAGCATTTATTCTAGGTTTTTTTTTCAGTCTTGGCAAATTTAAGATGTTTGAATTTTAACTTTCAGAATTCAACTTTAACTTTGGATGAGGAATTCTGGGAGCTGAAGTCCACAGACCTTAAAATGTGCCAAGGTTGGAAAGCACTGATCTACAAAGATTATAATCCTCCTAATTGTAATAAAATCAGCATTATTTTTTTTCTCAAATCATGTTAAAAGCTTCCAATATACAGCTTGATATGCTTCTATTCGGAGGTTCTATCTGGTTTCTGAGGGCATAAAGTATCTGTCTCTGCCACTAATGTGTTACTGATCTATGTTCAAATTACTTCTATTGACATATAATAAAGTCCTCTGGAGTTTAGAACTTGGATACCTAATTAATCTGAATAATTTTCTACCTTGAATATCACACCCATCATTAAAATGCAGTTGCAGTCCTGATGGCGCCACTGAAACTTGGCCAGTGCTCATGATCTGTGGCAACCTAAAAGAAAGCTTTTTTTTTACTGTAATATCCTGAAAAGGGCATTCCCTCCTCAGTCCAATTGCAAATGATGCCAAGCCTGATAAACTTAAGCGCCTGGTGGAAATATAATTGTTTATCCAACTAGATCTATGCCGCTGGGTCTCATGTTATCTTTTTTTGTTATCTTGATCTTAAGCTATTGCAATGTTATGGTTTAAACATTTTAACAATGCTGCCCTCTTTTGAACTTCTTCTTTGGAATCATAGTGAAAAACAGTTTGTACAAATGTAGAAGCTTGTATGTACATATGTACATAAATACATACATATGATGGAATGATTACTCACAAACAAATTTATTGCCATGACCACTATAACTTGGTTACAGCTTAATTATACCTGGTATGAATATGTCTTTTTTCCCCTTCTTTTGTAGCTTATCTGAACTATTTCCAGTAAATGACCATTTGTAAATGACTAAGGAAAAATAAACTCAGAAACATAAGGATATAGATTTCATTTTCTGGGTATCATGTTATATTGTTCTGACTTGCCATTGTAGTTTGAAGGCCTCGGCCTTAAGAATCTCTCTTGCAAAGCTGTCACAGAGCTGAAGATTCCCTCTAGAAGCTTTCTAAAAATACCCAAAATTCCCTTTTGAGATCTTCCCTCTCCTCCCTTCCCCAAATGACCCTTCTCTTGACAGGAACCATGCCACCCTACAATGTCCATCAAATCTAACTTGGCCTGTGTCAGCCACAGTTCCCTATAATCTCCCAGGAGGCATAGTGGTGCCAGAAGTGCCAGAAGTCTTTATCCACATCTCTGAAATATAAACAATATTCCAGAATAATGACAGGAGCTGCATTAGCAACCAATACCCTTTAACCATTTAGGTCCAGATAACGTGAAGGAAAAAAAATACTATCATTAATACCTGGCTTGGAGTCTTCAACACATATTTAGCCTTATCTACTGTAGCAAAGTACCTCAGTGAACAGCAAATTTCAGATTCCTTCTCTTTTTTGTCTTTCAGAGAGACAGGTTTTTTTTTTCCTGTAAGCTTCATGTTTTTATAAAAAACAAGATCAAACATCCTGCTAGGTTTAGGATAGAAAGTCAGGAGACCAGTTCAAACAGCATGTAAACAAGTGTCAGATTCTTCTAGAAAATGACTAAGGCTGTCAAATCACTTTTAAAAAGGGAAAGCAAAATGAATTAAATGTCTGCCTTTTAATTTGTTTATGAAATACATGCACATATTGCAGGACATGAGGATAGATGCCTTTTAAGGATTTTGAAGAATAGAGGGAAAGTGGTTTCTTTCAGCAGCTGGAAATTTACTTTGGATGGAAAATAGGTTTCCTAGAAAACACAAACTTGCCATTGGTATTCAATACTTCTTTCCCCAATGCTTCTCATCAGTTATGATAGACAATCAAATGTACAGGCATGTGTTGGGGGGGGGGGGGGNGGGGGGGGGGGGGTTGGTGCAGTGCATCACTTATAACTTCCTACTATTGCTAAATATGCACAGTGAAATCCAAGCTATGCCTTTAAAATCATAGATGATCGATAGCAGTAGTGGTATTCTACTGGTCCGGCCCGGTTCTGCCGAGCTGGTAGCAGCGATGAGCACCGGAGACCAACTGGTTCTCTCCGCTGCTCTGCTGTTGGGCCCACCCGCCCACCTGGGCTCCCATACTCACCTTTATCCTCTGAATTTGAACTACAACTGTTTGCACAGCACAGCAGAATGCCATGCAGCAGCTGCTGAAGTGACCGGGAGAGTGCAAGCTTGCAGGAGGTAAGTTTGCGTCTGTGCCTGTGCAAACGCCTCTGCGCCTGTGCAAAGCATGCATATGGCGCATGCGTGCACAAAGTGTGTGCACACGCACAGAGCGCACCCACCAAGCCACATCCACCAAACCAGCAGTAAAAATATTTGAATCCCATCATAGATAGGTAGACAGACAGACAGACAGACACACAGATAGATTTTATATGTGAACAGTCATTCAGCCAGTGAAGCTAGAATACGAGAAAACAACTACTGGTCTTTCTTACAAATGAAACAAAAAGGTTTCAGTAGCTTTCATTTGCAATGGCTATCATAAACCCAACTCCAATCCCAAAATAAAAATATGGTAATAATAAATCCTGCAATTTCCCCTAGACTCCACTCCAAATGACATGAAATGGAGTCAATCATAATGGAGTATTTATCAGAGGCTCACACTTCAGAAGCCTCTGGCACAGCTAGAGATGTTGGAAGCCAGCCAAAGCTCAGCCAAGGATAACAAAACAGCTTTCATTCAAGTATTCCGAGCCAATTAAAAAAGACAAATTAGCAGTGTCCTTATCTCTACCTCCTTCTCCCCTTTCCACTCCAGAGGAGTTCTTGGGAAGGAATGTTTCTCATTCTGAATTATTGGGCCTCTGTGAACTTCTTCAAGGTCTGTGATGGATGGAAATCTGTTCTTGTGTGCATCAAATGTCATATGGCTGCATCAAGTCAAAATAATGGTAAAGCTGGGGACCTGCAAATAGAAGGGAAAACTGAGATACTATAAGAAGAAGGCACCACACATATGAACTTCATGCCCTTTGACAGAGAGCCACTAATGATGCTGCCCTATGAAGCTAATTCATAAGGTTAATTTTAATTAAGCAGAAAAGAAGTCTGCTAGACTAATCCAGAATCCTGATTTCAACAATGGGCAGCTGATGCCTCTTAGAAAAAGGCCTGAAGATAATAACCTAATTTGTGTGTGTGTGTGCTTCAGTTGCTATTCAGTAGCTTGCTATACAAAGAAACATATTTGAGGTCTTCTCCAAATTGTTAAAAAAAAAGCAATATAACTTCATCTGATTCATTAATAGGAGGACCATATTTGTTTCTTAGTGTAAAGATGAAAACTCAGCAATCTGGAAATAGTTGATGTATTTACGATCTTTGGTATGCAATGGTTAAGAAATTGTTTAGAATCACACTCATCTTTGCTTGAAAGTGTTGGGTTTGTAAAGAAATTAAACCAGCATCAAAGTATCTCTAAAGGTGGCTGCCTTTGCTTGGAAGATTTCCAGGGAAGGGCAGCCTATTATCTTTCTACATAATTGGTTTCATCACAATAAATAACTGTTGGAAGCCAGCTGAGAAGGTTATAAATAGTGATCACATGACCCCAGGATACAGCAACTGTCATAAATACATACCTGTTTCCAAGAACTCAAATTTTGATCATGTGAGCATGAGGATCCTGCAACAGTCGTAAGTATGAAAACCAGTCACAAAGTAACTTTTCTTCAGTGCCATTGTAATTTCAAACAGTCACTAAATGAATGGTTTTTGAGGTCTACCAGTATTGGAATTGGGAAGATTTATGCAGTTCTGAGCAAAATATAAAAAGCTTTCTCCAGATATCATCATCAATATATATACTATGATTACTAAGTGGTTAAGGTACAGTGTGATATGACTGCAAAACAATATTGCATTTCAATCAAAACATAATTCCTAAATCTCAGGAAATACCATTCTAATACAACATCTTCTACAATAGACCATATCTCAAGCACCATCTCCAATAGTGGATATTATGGATTCAGAGAATTTGAAATAGTTTACTCAGACATTTGAAGTTTATAAGATTGAAAGAAGTGATATCTTGTGCAAAGGCAAGGGGGATTTTAAATGCCTGATATTCTCTCATTTTGTTTATCAAGGAACAAATGGCAGGATGTACAGTTAGACATTTAACCAAATCTGTATCACAGAAAGATGTTCATCAAAACTTTGGTTTATTATCTTATATATGTCAAACTGTTGGGATTAAGAATAAGAGATTGGGGTTTATACTGCAGGCTACTTCTGCTGACTGCCGGCTGCCTGCAATCTTGCAGATCAAATCTCACCAGGCTCAAAATTAACAGCCTTCCATCCTCCTGAGGTGGGTAAAAGGAGGACCCAGATTGTTGGGGCAATATGCTGACTCTGTAAACTGCTAAGAGAGGGCTTTAAAAGCACTGTGAAGTGATATATAAGTCTAAATGCTATTGCTATTGTTATTCCCCTCCCTTCAACTTGATGACTTTGGGACAGTAAGTTGATCCAATCAACTTCACAGAATTGTGTCTCTAGGGGGAAATGGGGATTTCTTGATGTTTTATGTTCTTGAAGGAGAACAAGCTGTAAATTATAAACAAATAACAAATAATAATCAAAAGTTTAAATCTAGTTCTCTAATTACAAGGTTATTTTGCAGTTTTTTCAGTCCTAGTGTAATACTTGAATAAACATGTGTCCCACTAAAGAATCCAAATCTTAAGTGACCCCTTTCTTGTTCCCTAAGATTTGATGGCTGTGTCACAAGGGATTTCTGCTTAAGGAAAGCAGAAGCCCAGAGGTGGTATTCAGCAGGTTCTGACCAGTTCTGGAGAACCAGTAGTGGAAATTTTGAGTAGTTTGGGGAACTGGTAAATACCACCTCTGACTGGCCCTGCCCCCATCTGTTCTCTGCCTCCAGAGTACCAACTGACAGGCTGGGTCTTCTTTTGTTGCCCTGCACAGGAGAACAGAGCTGGAAAGCAGGTTAGTGGGGTGGAGCGGGAATGGGGATTTTACAGTAACCTTCCCCCAGGAATGGGGAGTGAATGGAGATTTTGCAGTATCTTTCCCCGCCATGCCACCAAGCCACGCCCACCAAGCCACGCCCACAGAACCAGTAGTAAAAAAATTTACTACCCACCATTGAATCGCACCATTGCAGAAGCCCTTTAAACAGCTGGTTGGAAGTGTTATGGTCTTGAAAGACCAATGTTTAAAAAGACAAGTTTAGTCTAAATTCCTGCCCTTGCAAAAACTTTCCCCAAGCTGATGAGGTGAGTATCTTTGGAGAAGAGTAATTCTCTGAGATGAGGTGGGTTCAGGCCAATGTGGGATTAAAATATTCCTCCTGATAAGCCATCAGGCTCAAGCAAGTGTCAAAAAGATTCAATGGTTAATTGGATGGCTTTTCTCTTTCCCAAATGATTCGGAAGTATGAAAGAAAATATCTAAGAACTTTCTTGTTATTAACCTAACTGTTCCTTTCAATTAGAATGAAAATTACTGTGGTCCTGGAAAAAGTCTCAGCATGGTCAGAAATGATTTGCATTATGTTGAATCTCAGATTGTTGAGCTCTGGACTGAAATTCAGGGACATGTTATTTTCTAAGCAGTGATAAGAGAAAGGAAAAGATTCCTCCTCTTCATGGTGATCTGCTGGATCATTAATGTATATACAACTGGATGTCATAGGATGGCTTCCTCTTGAAAGAAAGGGTTTTTTGCAATAGTGGCAAATATCTGCAGCTCGGGTATAAGATCAGAATGAAGGTTCATTCTCTGAGCTTTTGGATTGGTTTTGAAATATTTGATTATCAGGCTAAGCAACATCTTCAGCTAATTTTAGGGGATCATTATGCCACTTTACATCCAAATGTGCATTTATGCTAGTGTTGAGGTTACTGGTCCAACATTGTTTCTTTCTTGAAGCATGGGGAACAGATCAGAAATTGGGGGTCAAAGGATTACAGTATTAGGAATTCCAGCTGAATCAATTAGGCGTGTGATTCCTGCTTTTCTAATACATATTTTTTGGCAAAATCTATTTTTTTAGTTCAAGCAATTAACTCCCAGGTTGACTGAAAAGCCTGTAGATCAATTCCAACAGATTGACTAAATGTCAATGAGACATAAGAATGACAGGCCTTATTAAACGGGGATGGGAACAATCTACAATCCATAATCAAAAGAGATGTGGCAAGAGCTTTCTGCTTCACCAATTTCTTTCTTTCCTTCCTGGGTATTTTTATTCCTAGAAGTATATCATCACCAGAAATAAATTCTCATAAAGATAAAAGTAATTGGAGTGAAGAAATTTGAGGGAGAAATGCTTGAGAAACAAAGTCAATTCCATCTCCTATCCACTCCCCCTGAAACTTAAGCTTCTGGTGCCCACACCAGGCATTACAGAAGCTTTCCCAACTTGGATTCTTCTAGCTGACCATTCTAGCTAGGTTTGGTTGATGGAACTGCAGCTTAACATAATTGCTGAGCACTAAACTGGTGAAAACTGCTTTTTAAGCATTTAACACATCAGCTTATTGGGAAGGTGGAATGGACTGGATCTGGCCCCACTAGTCTCCAGCTTCTTGTCTCCCTTCTAATTATAGTTCTCTTATAGGAGCATAACAAATGGGGTGAACTATCCTAAAGGGTTTTGTTGTTTCCAGTTGAAATGTGGTCATTCCTTAGGTCAAACACTCACATGTCTTGAGATAGCTTTGCCGCTGACTGTCTCAAAAGGAGGATCTGTGTAAGAAAAGCTGGGCTTCAGAGACAAAAACACACACCCAGACAAAGGGAAATGAGAGCAAAAGGGAAAGGGAAATGTCCAATTTGTTAAATGCTGTTTGGCTTTTGTCTCATTGATGGAGGAAGAAGGTGAGGATCTGTTGAAGAAGAGGGAGAAAGAAGACTCCTTCCTGGTCCAGCTTGGAAAGAGCCCAAGAAAGAACAGATAACAATAGAAATGATGACCAAAGACAAAAACAAATCCATCCCATTGACAGATAGTTGCTTGGGGATAAATTAATAGGTGTGGGAATCAAACAGCTTCATTTGGGCATTCCATTTATTTTGTATCTGTGTAGGTTCTTTTCCAAGAACTGCACAGCTGCTTATTTCATCTCCTAGGTAAAGCCTATACCTCCTAGACGCCCCCCTTTTCTCTATGTGACTTGTGTGAACGAAATAAAGTTCTGAAGAAAACAGAAATGAAACCCTCAGAAGAAGAGAGGATGAAGTAAAAGCCAAGTTAGGGGTTTAATATCTGAGCACCTGGCTGAACAATGAAGCCATACAGTGTCAGAGTTGGTTCACACTGTATGTGCCTGGAGACCTCACAAAAAAAGAGCAAGGCAATAGCTAAATATTTTTGTGTTGTCAAAAAAAATGCACCAACATGTAAAAAGTTTGTGTAAAGCTCATATTAAAATTGATTTGAGGGCACTTTTACCTCGTTCTCATCACCTTCCATTCCTTCATCCAAATATTTTCCTCAAGTTCAACTTATTTAATAAATAAGGCTTGGAAACTCCAAGTCTATAACATCGCTTGTAGGATAGAAAGGTTCCTGAAAGAATGAGCTTGCTATTGTTTACCAAGGGTATGGGGAGCATTCTGCTGTGAACCTGGAATGCCAGGAGCAGGAACCAGCCAGGAGCAGGAACTTGCTTCCCAAAACAAGACAAACCCTAAATTTTAATTAATAAAACACCAACTGCTATGTTCATATAACCTGGGACGCCTAATGATATGGCTTAACATATGGTTTGATTTATGCGACAATTTCATTTTTCCTACTTGTTTGACAAAGATTAAAATAGGAATATTTCTAACATGCATTTCCAGTCTGGTCCCAATGTCTGCTTTGCTGAGAAGCTGTCAATTTTTGATACTCATCCTTGGCTATTGTCAGTGGTGGGATTCAAATAATTTAACAACCAGTTCTCTGCCCTAGTGATTTCTTCCAACAACCAATTTACTGCTTAGAAAGTTAACAATTAGTTCTCCCAAACTGGTGCAAACTGGCTGAATCCCACCACTGGCTATTGTCCTATACCTTTTATCCATAAGGACAGTTGTGCACACTCTGTGAAACTAGAAATCCTATGCAGTTATTCCAATGAATTTGAGTGTCAAGGCACAATCTATGAGTAGCAGGACTCTGTGACACTGGAATCTTGGTGTACTGTAGGTGTGAATAGCGCAACACCTCACAGCATTAACAAAATTTCCCAGACCATTCAATTATATAATAAAGAATAATATAACAATATTGAAAAATAGAATAAATCTAATAATCTAGTAGAAGTGAATCCAGTAATGTAGTAAAAGTAAGTAACTCTGGATTGAATTGTAAAATTCCTTGTGCTGTCTAACATTTATTTATTTGCAGATGTTTTATTTATTCAAGGTGGTAATTTTCTGCCTTCTGCACAGAGGTGGATTTGAAGCTGTACAGATGCAGATTGATAACTCAACAAGACATCCATAACAAATTACATTTATTGGTTCATCAGGTATCCTCACAACTCATGTTTGTTCTTCTTTAATGACCAATCCTTTGTATATCTGCCTTGTAGTAAAGATGGTTATCTCCTAACCCATCTGGTAGCAAAAGAAAGAAGCTGCCATGAATTAGAGAGTTCAGACAAAGAATGAGGAAAACTTTCCCCACACTTCGAGGGTCAATTAAGTGACCAATCAGGATTACAGATGTGGCCACATGACATGAAGTACATTTCCCAGGATACCTTTAACTACATTTACCATGATGCATTCCCTTAAGGGGACAGCTCATAATTCCTAAGTAACTATCCAATTCCCATAGACTGGCCGGGACAGCAAAGGTAACATCGTCAATGCAAGTGAGTGTGGAGCTTACTGCATTTTACTTCTATATTGATTTGCACTGATAAAGTTATCCATTTGGTTAATGAAACATCTGCAACCATACAATCAAGTTCAGACAACACCAAAAACCCTATTTAGTGTATATGACACCATCAATGGGCACAGTAGCTGGTATTTTTGTGTCTGAACTGTGTCTACAGTTACCTAAACAGACTAGACTGGACTGGATTTAACTAGACCAGGCCAGACCAGACCAGATGAGACGAGAGAAGCTGGGAGCTTGCAAAGCAAAGCACAAGCCACTTCTAACATCTTTATTTTCCAAAATGCCTCTGGACCAAGGCAGACTCAACAGGCAGTAGGAGAAAATGAAACTATGAGTGGCTGCACTCTGATGCTTTCTTTGGAAGTGCAATCAAAAAAAGTCAAAATATGCTATTTAGACATGAGTTATTGATCAATATTTCTTAAATAAGAGACTAGATTAAATAGCTTTGAAATAAAGGAATGCCTTGTACCCACCTCCAAATGGAAACCTGCAAGCTCAGTGCTGAATGTGGCTTCCAAAATTGTATTAGTAATTTTTAAGATGAAACAAGAGGAAAATTGCTGAAAAGATATCGTGATATCTAAAAATTAATTTAATTAACTTTATATACCAATAAAATGAAACCAAATTTGATTTTTTTCCTGCACCATTTACCAGGTTTTTGGACTTTGTCCTATGACATCACAATAAAAAAAAATAATTGTTGCCTTTGTCCAGAAGTTGCATATCCCTGAGATAAACAATGCTCTCAATATAGGTTTAGATATAGGACTGTTGAAGAAGAAAGACATTTGGACTTCTTTCTGCAGTCTGAAGTGCAGTTATCAGTTCTAGTTTTTGTTTTCCTTCTTTCGGCATAGATTCAACCTTAGTAGTCATCAATCAGGTATGACGTCTGACTACAGAGAGGAAAGCCCAGGTCAGGTTCTGATAGGGAAAACTGGCAGACTGTCTAGTCTAAGGACAAAAAATTCTGCTTATCCAGCTGAATTTGCCAGGATGCTACATCATCCAGTGGCCCAATGAACACACAATCTGGGACTTATTGATCCAGAACACTGGTCAGTAAATGTCTTTCAGTTGGGTTTTCTTCCTACAAATCAATCAATCCATCCATCCGTGTCTTCATCTCAAATGTAGCCAGTAGAGGTTCCCTTCCCACACAGGTTTTGACCCTTCCATTGCCTGTTGCTTATGGAATTCCCTATCTGCTCAGTGACTCAGCTGACAGCAAGAGAGACAATGGTTTTTTACCTCATCCCAGGCTGTCAGGAGCCTCTCTTATCCAGGCAATGTTTTTCTATTAGTCTAACACTCCATTGTGCTTCCCTGTTATCAGCTACAGTGATGATGTAATACTCTGGGCTTGGAAGTAGCTCTTCCACCAGGACAGTTCCATTTTACTTGGGAAGAGAAAGAAGCAAGAGGATTATTTATCACCAGCCCCAGGAGGTTGTATCTTTTGGACAACTATTTCCAGCCCAGAGGTCAAAACCGCATTAAAGTTTCTCTTTGAAGGAATCCATGTGCTTGAACTTTATTGATTTTGGGCAACCCATTCAAACAAAATTTTCCCCTTTTCTGGCAAAAAATTACTTTCACATAAATTAATAGACTAAAAGTGCAGGATTTTCTTTCAAGGTATCTTATTCAGGCAGAGGCAAAAGAACATTATGAATTCCACATCCACACAAAACTGTCTTTTATTCCAGTCTCATGAAGCAAAATGAAACTCTGCTGCCATTAAAAGAAGAGTGTGATTTAAAATCAGAGGGCCTTAACCACCAGGAAAGGCTCCTCCACGTTTCCCAGCAGATGATGACCTATAGGAGTGAGGTAAAGGGAGACATTTAAATCTTCTGCTGAGGGAAACCAAGTTACCTTGGACTATAAACCTAGGGTTAAAGCCGTATTTTTCAAACCTTAAGTTCAGCAGAAGTTGATCAGAATCTCC
This sequence comes from Laticauda laticaudata, assembly GCA_004320025.1. NCBI lineage: Eukaryota > Metazoa > Chordata > Lepidosauria > Squamata > Elapidae > Laticauda > Laticauda laticaudata. The sequence continues at coordinate 40,882 of BHFT01000394.1, forward strand.
TCCATACGAACAAGATTATGAATCAACAACACATTTCCTTAAAATGTAAGAACACATTTGGGACCAGCAATAAACTGTTGACAGTATACATAATTTGTGCTCAGATGCCAGCCAGCTATAACCTTTTGAAGGTTGTAGCATACCATCTCCAGTCCTAGTTTTATGCTTTTTTCTGGGGGGATCTCATGGACACTGAACATTTTCACTTCTCAGTCTGCTTTTGCATTTGCACTTCTAAATTTTAGAATTTTTTTCCCAAAAACATAATTCTGCAAACTTAGTTCCTATAAACTTATATCCTATAAACTTATGCCCTATAAGTAATAATACATAGAAAACAATACCAGTTGTTGTTTTTTATTGATAATAGGAAATAAAGAAATCTGTTGGAATGATAATTCATCTAACAATGGCCTTCAACTGCAACTTTTAAGAAAATCTTTTTTAGAATTGTTCATCATTTGCAGCATTACAGCTTTAATGCATATTAACTAGTATGTTCTTAGTGAGAACATTAAACAATAGCTGTTGAAAGGCTTATGTTTCAACAATTTCCAGGTGGAGTTAGAGGCCTTTCAGTCATCTAATAAAAAAAAAAGTATTATTGATTAGTGTGTGAAAGAACACAAGTTGCTGAGCAACAGTTTGGAAAACCTGAAGGCTTTATATTAATAACTAGTCCATTGGGAGGCTCTGTTTGTCCTCTTGGCCCAGTGCAAGAGGACTTTGGCCTTCTCTTATCGAGGAGGGAAACCAAAAGACCCAGGAATGCAAATGGTCAGCCTCACAGTGCTGTCAATTAATCAAACAGTGCTACCACCTCTTAACCCTTTTGTGGGGCAAGTGAGGTAAACAGGGTTTAGTGTTCACTAAATATATATAGAATGAAGTAGAAAGGCTGCATCTTTGGGAGGATGCCACTGCAAGAAAGGACCCTGGTTTTTTTTCTCAATTGGGCCAGACAAGGACTGGCAACACTGACCAGCAATAGTTTTCCAAGAATTCAAACATACTTTTTCTTAGCTGAGCTGGGGCTTTCATGAACTGAATCTAGAAACTTTGGGAAGAACAGCTTGCCCTCCGAAGTTGTGGGAGCGTCATCACTTGAGATTTTCAAGAAGAGATTGGACTGCCATTTGTCAGGTGTAGGGTCTCTCACTTGGGGGGGGTTGGACTAGATGACCTACAAGGTCCCTTCCAACTCTGATTATCTATTATCTGAATGAATATAAGAAAACTTACGTTGCACAATTGTCAGATAGGTGTTACTCTAATGCCACAGAAAGTTGTCCTTCGTCTCAGGGGTCTCAAGGCAAAGGTAAAATACAGTTTAGCTTAAATTACCAAAATCAAAGCAGGTGATAGACTTGGAGGACACAACTATTTTTTCCCATCCCATTAATTTTTTTTAGTCTTGTATTTAATATTTTTCTGTGAACACACCAAAAATACAGATCATGTATTCAAACATGGAAGTCTTCAAAAACTGTATCTGAGAAAGTGCAAATAATCACGAACCTCTGACACCTTAAAAACAGTAATTGTATGCAGGAGCATCCATGAGTTATTCAAAAATGAAGGTGATAACCACAACTCCTCAATCAAAGCCCTGTCACTTTGTCTATGTGTTGTTTGCATTATGCAAAAAGGGGTGATTCTTCAGTTACAAGGTTGCAGATACCATCTTGATTTTTTTGACAGATAAATCCCAGCATCATCAAAGATACGTTATATAAATGACTGTTACAGCACCTTTCAAACGGATTGTATTTTAAAATTGTTGACAACTCAAATGTTTGATAAAAATATTACTATTCTGATGTTGGAATCACCTTAAAGCGTGACAAGGTATTATTGCATTAATCATTTGTGTGGCAGTGTTCACAATTGTTATTGACTGATAGAACAACTTAGGTAATATTCATTTATTTAAAAGTTGTCTAACCCTTGTCTAGCCCGAAGTATGTTTGTGGGATTTGGAATAGAGCATATCTACACTTACAGTTAAAACTGCTTCTGTCTGTTGCATATGCTGGAATGACTCAAATCAACTCTAAGAAAATCCTGTACATACTGAAGATTTTGCAGAGCATTCAAGCTACCATATTCTTCCACTAGACAATCTCCTTCGCTGCTTTGCTCGCCCAGCTTTCTCTTCCTGGAATGTAACAGCCAATCTCTTTCTTTCCTGTGAGTGGATGTTCATGGACAGATGACCTTTTAGAGGTGTTTTGAAGAAGACTTCAACACTATTCAATTTAAACTTAATATGACGAGTCCAAAGATGACTGGTCAGGCCAATTTGGGCATGGACTATCCTGACATATGTAGAGCAAACATGTTGAGCTTCCATAGTGCATGTTACTTTATAAACTTGAGAGCACTTGAGGATGAGGCTGTATACCAGGCATAGCAATTTTATGCCAGTGTTTCCCATGTGGTCACATCTATGTCAAGTAACTTCAGGATCTTGGAGACATTTCTTTTGCCCTCTATGTAAGCATTTTCCAGTAGAAAGTTTCTGCAAAAGGGGCTGATTTAGTCTGTGCTTATCCAGCATATGAATGATGTGATCTTCCCAGTAGATCTGTGCTCTCATTGTTAGATAATCATTGGGGTGAGTGGCGTATCAGGGAGGGGTAGCATCCCTTTTGGAAGGGATATGTTACAGCCTTTTGGAGTGTTTTGCCTGGAAGTAGATACATCCCCGGAGTATTCTTTTAGCTGACGCCATTTTTGTATAATTAAATGTAATAAATTAATGCTGAAGATGTTTCTCATGAAGCAATATATCAGATCTATGAAAGCAAAACAGCATTTTGTTTACTTTAAATTGTTTCATTTAGTGCTTTATTTCCCATATAGAGCTAATGTGGGAAATCCAGTTCCATATCTGCAGAAATCCAACAGAGCACTAGATGGCAGTATAGAGCCGGTTGCCTTTCTGCCATCCTCTAGTGGTTCTATAGATATTTGCAGCCCAGATCAAATGGTAAAGGCCCTAATCTTGTGGAGAAAGATTAACAGTTTCAGCATTTTTAATGGGCCATAAATAATGGGTGCCTAGGGCTGAGTTAAAAGCTGGAACTGATTCTTTTTCAGCTGCCTGCTTGAAACAGGCCTCTTGACAGGGCCCCTCCCTAATTTCCTTGTAACATGCGACCAGCAAAGGTCAATAGAGCAGAAATCCTTCTAAAGGGCCAATCTGTATTTGAATTATTTAAACAATGTCGAACAAGCAAGTTAAATGGAGCTTATCAAACGTCACACCTCTCAAAGCACAATCAGAGATGGCAGGATATTAACTGGCTAACTCTCCAAGGCTGCCTGGGATGAGAAAAGCAAGGGGCTGGCTCTCCCCCTCCCATTCTTTAAGAAGAGAAAAGAAGGGCACACACAGGTTCGTGGGTGGAAAAACACAGGTGTCTGTGGCTTTGCTGCCAAGAGGCAACATCTCTGTTGCCAAGGACAAGCCCTGTGGATGGAAGCCACGTTGCATCTCTCCTCTCATTAATCACCATGCTTTGCCAGGCTGCTGAGGGCTTTAGCAAGGGGGGGGCGGGGTTCTTGCCAAAACCTTGAAGTTCAAACCAAATGCAAAGCAGTTCAAATTCTACTCAGGCTTTTCCATCCAGTTCAAGGAGGGAGATATTGGAAATAGCCTCCAAAGATAAAAACAGGATACTGGAAGTTGTTTGAATTCTGTTTTGTTTTGTTTTTGGTTTATTTTCTGGACAGAGGGTGTTTTTCATTAAAAGGAGGCCACTGAAAAAGATGATATTTTCATCTTCAGCTCAAGTCACTTTTCATCTGGATGTTAATCTTAAGAGTAAAGGAAATTACAAATTACAGGAAATTCACTGGAAAAACAAGGAAAGCTTTCTGAAATCTACCGTAGTGTTTTTGTACTACTTTTGCCTTTTTTTTGACACAATGTAATTGGGATCCTGGCAAGTCTGGTTTTGGATAACATAGATCTGGAGTGCCATCAAAACCCCTTTAGAGCCCCAATATTCATCAGCAGTCAATATTTTACAAACTTGACAACTTTAAGCAGTGTAGAGTTCAACTCCCAGAATTCCCCAGCCATCATGAAGCCCACATATCTGAAAGCCACCTGTTCGAAAAACACTGCTTTAAACTTTTACCAAATTCTGAAGCAAAAACAGATCCCAATAGTTGATGGGTCCCAGCATGTGTGGAGAAAAATTTGATAGAATTCAGAAATGAGAAGAAGAATTGTACCACATCAGAGTAATAGCGGGAATCGTACCAGACAGGGATTTGGTGTAGCAGGGAATGAGTTGCAAATCAGGATATCCCCTCCATCTGTCAAATCTCCCATAAGCAATAAGTAACTTTAGGAAAATCACCCTTTCAAAACTTCAAAACTATTAGGATAATAATGAAACATCTATAACCTATTGTGCACATTTTAAATGAATAAATAATATAATCTCCTCTTTCTCCTCCTCCTCCATCATCATCATCAATTATTGACTAGTCACAGGGCCATATCAGAATATAAAATACAAGACCATATAAAGACCACATAACATATTCGAGAAAAGTACAAACTCAAAATAAATACAGCTCCCATTTCTGTACCATCCCTATAATATAACCTTAATTTATATACGCAGTACTGAATTGTATTGTTTTATTCAAATAAAAGGGAATATTATATGTAATATCAGAGTTCTGATCACACATACAACATGTTATGCTAATATATGGATCAATATTGATCCTTAATTTGATTTTAATTAATAAAATGTAATTTGATCCTTAATGAAGGATATTGATATTACTAGGTCTCTTCCAATTCTGGAATTCTATGTTCTAATGCCTAGGATTTTCAAACATCAATTAGAGCCCTACATGGAAAAATAGATCCCAGGTGTTCAAGCTGGCTTTAGCAGGTCAAGAAAAACAAGATCTTATTATTGATATACACAGGATAATTGAGAAACCCAAAGAATACCAAAAAGAAGGCACTATGTGCTTCATTGATTGTAGAAAGGTTTTCATTTATGTTGATCATGGTTGTATCAATCGTGGAAAATACTCAGAAAAATGAGAATCCCAGAATATATCATTGTCTTAATGAGAAACCTATATACAGATCAGGATACCACAGTACTCTTGTAGTAATGTTATTCAGATAAAATGATCCTGACTATCATAACTGTCATAAAAAAGAGAAGTGTTTCCAAACATTTTTCTAAGTCAATTATTCTCGCATATTGCTTTCCAGAGGTTTTGATGCTATAATTTTCACTATCTAAAGGATACCACTTAGGCAAAGGCGCACCTAATCCAATCTTCCTTTCAAAGGATCTGGAAAATGATACTTACAAATTAGCCAAAGGTCCAATTAGTCTGGGGTTTGCAAATTAATCCTCTGTCTGATCTTGTTATATTTCAAGAGTTTTATTCTGGCAAACCATCTTTTCTGCAGATATTCCGAGACAGTTAAATCTATTTTTAGTCTTATTTTTAGTCATACTTTGATTTAACAAGTATGCTGGGTAGTAGTGGAAAATCCAGATGAATATTTGCATGAATTTTCTTTATGAGTATTGATGATTTGCTAATTTTTAGTTGCTGTGACTTGCCTTATTATTAAACTGTATGCTGAGATTTTAAAATTACTTTCCAGTTCTTTAGTGGTTAATGCATATTCTTGACTTTTTCCCACAGATTTGGACTATCTTTTATCTTTAAATGTTGATGCTGCACAATCTCTGTGTAAGCAAAGATTATTTCCAAGTACATACAAGTTCAGAGATTCCTCTTCGTACTACTATTTTAGCTGAGCACCTACGGACTACTTTATTCCTCAAATGGCACATAAGTATATTTCAAAATCTGATACTTGCCTTCTTCTTTTCTTGTCCCCTCCTTTTATTTAACTCTTGTTTAGCCCTCATTTTGAAGGCTAGACAGAACAATCTGTAAAAAAAATAGATAGTTATTTTCCTCAGAAAAGGGATAGCAAAGAAAAAATTAAGCCAAACTTAAATCTAAATTCCAGAATAATTCTTCTCATGATTTAAAATAATAAAAACAAGTATTTCATTCCAGATCATTATTCCTCTTATGGCAATGATATATCTGCCTGATGTTCTTTATATTTATATTTATTTATTATTTAAATCCCATCTTCATTGTTTTTACAAATAATTCAAGGCCATAAACATATCCAACACTCCTTCCTCTTCCTATTTTCCAAGAAGGAGAAGGAAAAAGAGAAGAGATTTATGAAGTTTTCTGACTTATACCCACATTATTAAGAGTATATTAGCAACTTTTGATACATTATATTAAAAGACACATGCTTTCATGGGTCTGCAGTTCATTTCATCAGATGCATACTGATCTTGCTAATATCAAGTTTTGAAAGACTAAACAGATTATATTGGGTCTTTCTGATTTGAACTGCAGTAGTATGGATGACCACTAGAAGGCTATAAACAATTTGCAATTTCTGTAGAGCTGTGGCAGATCATGTTTTGTTTAGATAATAAGGTACGCGAGACCGGTATTCCAACAAACAGCTCTTTATTTTAACAGTATAGTGACTTGAGGCGGAACATTTGCCGAAGCCGCGGCAGCCCTTCTTATAGTGGCTGCTCACGGCTTCCAGCCAATGACAGCTCTTTAATAATTCCCGCCGTCAAGCGAGCCGATCAGAATGGTGCTTAATTGACCAATCCGAGAGCGGCCTGTTTGGCCAATCAGTTTTACTCATTTGGAGTCTTCTAATTTCTATACACAACACCCCTCCCCCCTTGGTTTTGTCCAACGTGTGTCACATAGTCACATAGGTAGGTGGGGCTTTTGCGGGTCCTACTTGACCTGTGCAGCTCAGTCTCAGCGTGGTCTTCCATCGGTTCAGACAGGATCACCTTTTCTCCGCGTCTTCTCCATGGAACCTCCTGGAAGGGTGAGTCAGCCTTGCCTCTCCCCCGGGTCTCTTGGGCCTGGTTGAGGTGGGCTCCTTGCCATTCCCTCCTGGTTTGTCCGGGTTGGGTTGAGCTGGCCTGGCTGTCTCCTTCCAGGCAGGCCTTGCCTGCTACCGGTTCTCTTCTCAGAGGTTGTATATGGTAAGCGCTCTTTTTGTTTTATCTGAGTGTCTAATTTGGGTTTGTGTTGTGTCTTTTGTTGTGTTATTGGTGGTTTGTCTCTCCCTTTTTTATTATTTTGTGTTTCCCCCCCCCCCGGTTGTTTTTGGATTGTTTATTGAGTTTGCGGCGGTGATGTAGTATTGCGTTCCAATGTCCTAGAGCGAAGCTGGTCGATGTGCCGCTTCCATGTTCTGCCATCATCTAGTGTGAGTCGGTATGACCGGGCCCTGTGATTTGAGTAATTGTGGCTGGAAGCCATAATGCGTCCCCGTTAAGATTTTTTGCATAGACTAAGTCGCCAATAGCAAGTAGCAATATTTACTGAGGAGTCAGGAGTTTTTTCACAGGTTAGGTGGGTGTAGTCTATCTAGGTAGGAACGCAATTTTCTACCCATAAGGAGTTTCAGCTGGGCTTTTGTTAGTGGTTGTGCTAGGGGTGATATGCTGAATTGTTAACAGTTTGTTAAAGTCTATCTTGGACGTCCCCGTGTCCAGTTTGTCTAGGGCCATGCGGTTCAGCTCGTCCATTCGAAGCCGGATGAAGCCAGCGCTGTCAGGACATGTCGGATGCCCTGCGCAGCCAGGTATTGCTCGAAGGCTAAAGCAGTAAACTGGGGGCCATGTCAGAGACTACTACATCTGGCAGTCCATGTGTAGCAAAAGTCTGTTCAATTGTTTTATGACTGCTTCAGTAGTAGTGGACGCCATAAGAATAACCCTAACCAGTTTGAATAAGCGTCACAATTATAAAATATGTATTCCCTTTCCATGGCCCAACAAACTCAATATGCAGTCTCACCACATAGGTCTGTGGAGTTTTCCCATTCAGGACTGGTGCAAGAAGGGGGGTAAGGCCTTGATTTTTGGCAAGCCAGTGGCATGTTGACACGCCATTTTTCAATGTCTTATGTCCAGCCCTGGCCACCAGGCGTAACTCCTGGCGCAGGCTTTCATTTTTACTCCATGCCCGGGTGCCCTCGTGCAACATGCACAACACTTCTCCTGCCAACATTTTTTGAATTTACCACCTGTCTCCCCAACAGTTATAAACAGCCCTTTTCAAATGGACAATTTCAGTCTGGGGTGCGAAAAGGTTTAAAAGTCTCACCTCTATTCTCTATCTGGCCATCGCCTACCTACCCAATCCAGGATTCAAGCTGTCAGCAGGTCTTTCGCGGTAGCTTTAGCGACGTCTGCTGCCGTTAGTGGCAGTACCTAACCGGCCATGTCTCGATCTGAAAAGTGGAGACGGTAGGAGTTGGGTCACCTTCCTTGTGGTCGAAGCAGGGAACGGCTCAAGGCATACCGCATGGTGATGGTATTTCCCCAGGCGATGGAAGATGTGTAATTTGTGTGCAGCGCAGGAATTCTGAGCCATCTCGTCATTCTTGACGATAGGATTTCAGGTTGGTTTGTTCCTGCAGGATCCCTTGCAGGGTTTGTGGTCTGTGATAATAGAAAAATGTCCTACCATATAGGTATTCGTGGAATCTCTTGATGCCTGCTATGATTCAAGGGCTTCTTCGGTCAAGTTGGCTGTAGTTCCTTTCAGATTTTGACAGTGTTTTGGAATAGAAGGTGATTGGTGCTTCTCTGCCGTCTGGTAGCTTGTGGCTCAGTATGGTGCGATTCCAAAAGGCGATGCATCACAGATACCATCAGTGGCAGGGTGTTGCTGTATTGTATAAAACGGTTTTGGGATGTTAATAAGTCTTTAATGTTTTGGTGCTGCTTGTTCTCGGTGGCCCCAATTCCAGACATATTTTTTATCTAATAGTCGATGTAATGGCTCTGCTATGGTTGCCTTTTGGGGCAGGAAGACGTTGTAGAAGTTAATGAGACCTAAGACGCTTGTAAGTCTGCTTTGTTCTTAGGCCTGGTGCGTCTTTAATCTCTTTTATTTTATTTCAGTGGGGTTATGCCTTGCTCATCTATAAGGTGGCCTACGAATTTGACTTTAGTGGTGGCTAGTTTACATTTTTTCTCTTTGACCTTGAGCCCTGCTTTCCTGAACTCTTTGCAAGACTTCTCTCAGTCTATTTTCTTAATTGGTGTTTATTTTTTTTGCTGATACTAATATGTCATCAAAATAGGGAACGACTCTTTTATTCCATTTAGAAGGCGCTCCATGAGCTTTGGAAAACGCTTGGGGCAACGCTAACTCCAAATTGAAGTCTGTTACATTTGAATGCCCCTCTGTGCATGACTATAGTCTGTGCCTCTGCGGTTTCAGGGTCAACTGGTAGTTGTTGATATGCTTGCACGAAGATCAAGTTTCGCAAAAATTTTTCCTCCCCGTAATGAATGCAACAGGTGTTGAACTACCGGAACAGGGTATGCACTTTGCTTGGAGTGCATGATTTAGGGTGGCCTTATAGTCACCACAGATGCTCACTGACCCATCTGGTTTTGACAGGAGTCACGATGGGAGTTTCCTCACCTGGCATGGTCCGATTGGCTCTAACACCCTTGTGCGATGAGTTTGTTAAGCTGCTCATCTATTTTCGGTTTTAAGGCAAAGGGAACATATCTGGCTTTGAGTCTGATGGGAGCTATCTTAGGTCTAAGATAGCTTTGGGGTCCCCTTGTACTTGCCTAGGGTCCCGTCGAATACATCCCGGAATCTTCCAGCAGGTTCTCCTCCCAATTGGTCTCAGCGACGCTGTTGTCCCAGTCACTCTGATCCCCAGGGACGCAAACCATTCGATTCCCAACAGGTTAGGGCGATCACGGTCGACGATTGTCAGAGGAAAGTACTTCAGCGTGGTTTTTGAATTCTATTAGGATGTCCAAGACCCACTACTGGATTCGGTTTCCCTGGTAATCTTTAAGTCGTAGCTTTTGCTGTTCCAGTTTCTCTTTTTTGATGTCTAGTATCAGGTTCTGATAGTGTTCCATGATACCATTGACAGGTATGATCCGGAGTCTACTTCCATCTCACAGGGCTTTTCTTCAATTTTCACATTTATTTGGACCTTTTTTTCATTTCTGCCCTGGCATTTTCTGAAGATTATTGTTTGATGTGTTTCTTCTCTGTCGTTCATTCGCCGGTTTCTGTTCTCTCAGCTCCATCGGCTTCCGGCTTGTCTCTCTCTGTTTCGGGAGGGGGTGCTGCGTGTTTTTTTGGACTATAGGCTCTTTTTGTTTCGGCAGACCCTTGCAATGTGCCCACCATTTTCACAAAATATGCAAATGGCATCCAGGAATCTGCATTCGGAGCATGGGTGATCCCCTCACACCCAGTACACTGGAATTCTCCCCTCCTTCTCTTTTTCCCCACCATTTTCTTTCCGACTGAAGCCTATGTATGTTTCATTGTCATCATCGGTGTCACTCAGGGAGTTGAGGTCTTCAAATGGTGGGCAGTCACTGTGGGCTGTTTTTTGTTTCCTTCCACCTTCTTTTCTCAGGGTTGGTTCAGTGGTTCTGGATTTGTTGAGTTCATCTGGCGCATGGTGGCTGCGGATTTCTTGGCTGCTTCACGGTGGTGGCTTCTGCAATGGCCTCAGCCACTGTGATATTCAGAACTGTTTAGCAGCTTGCTTGGAGCGTAGCGTCCTTCAATCCCAGGACCACGCAGTCTCTCATGGCTTTCATCTATGTCTGAAATTCGCAGGCTCCTCCAATATTTCTTAGTGCTGCTACAAAATCTCTGATGCTCTCATCCTCTCTTGGTCTCGCTTATAAAATTTGTGCCTTTTGATCAATTGGAGACCACAGGTGCGTAATGGGCCTAATAGCATTCGGTTTAATTCTGGCCATGCCATCTGTTTTTACGTCCCACGGCTTGGCTAATGCCTTGGCCATTTTGAAAAGCAGCAGGGCCACAATGCGTGAGGAATACAGTCTCTTTCTCTGGTTGGTTTTTCTTGTAACCTCGTTGCTTTCTAAGAACATCAGAAAAGCGGTCAATGTATGACTCCCAATCTTCCTTCGGCCCATGGGTTGAATGGTGCGGGTGGCGCAATTGTTACCAGCCATCTTGGTTGCTCGGTTCTGGTTGCCGCGTGCTTCAGTCTCGCTCTTCTAGGATGATCCCACCCTCGTCACCAGTGTTCCATTTGGATAATAAGGTACTTGAGACCGGTATTCCAACAAACAGTTCTTTATTTTAACAGTATAGTGACTTGTAGCGGAGCATTTGCCGAAGCCGCGGCAGCCCTTCTTATAGCGGCTGCTCATGGCTTGCGGCCAATGACAGCCCTTTAATAATTCCTGCCGTCAGGTGAGCCTATCAGAATGGTGCTTAATTGACCAATCCGAGAGTGGCCTGTTCGGCCAATCAGTTTGAGTTATTTGGAGTCTTCTAATTTCCATACACAACAGCTCAGATCTCATAATTATATATAATATTGGGCTTTCTGGATCCAGAATCCGGCAGCCCAGCAATTTGACATACCAAAAGTCAGATTCATATTTTTAGATGCACAGTATGCTTTCATACATTTTATAGCAGAAATGTGAAAAATGGGTCCATTCATTCCCTATTGCTGCTTTTTCATATTCCCTTGCAATATGGATTGTTTAATCTTCATTAATCAGTTTAATACATCTATTTGATATTACTCTCCCCCACTTATTATTTCTGCTCTGCTTATTCTTTCTGTTCCAATCATCTTGTCAAATAAAAAACTTTTAAAATGTACATGAAATCCTGTATTTAATAGTAATAATTCTAAAGGTCAGAACATTTGTATACTTTTTTTAAATAAATAGGATTTTAAGTATAAATCAGCCTGCATAAAACTACTTTTTCCAATGACCTTCAAACTATTTTCCCCCAGAAAAGCCAGAGGCTTTATCTTTGGGCAGTTCTATAATTTTTCTTGCTTTTAATCCAAAATATAACAACAGTTGGAAAACATCCAGTGTATTGCTTTGAAGGAAGATTACACTCTCTAGCCACCTGGTTTAATGCAGGAAGAAGAAAAACAACTGCTGAAAGAGAAAAAAAAGAACTTTCCTAGACAGGTTGAAATAGATGTTAACATCTCTTATGCTTTATACGATTTTGTTAAAGCAATAAGAAAAGATTGGCAACCCCTAATTAACAGAAATTAGATAAAGGTGTATGTTTTTGAGGCAGTTTTCTACAGCCTGTTGCTTTCAAACATGTTGAACTCCAATTCCCTGTCTAGAGATGAAGGAAGCCATATACGAAAACTTCTGTAAGTCAGTTATCTGAGGAAGATGGAAGACAATGACAAACTAATTCCATCTTGTTGCCAACATAATTCCTTGATACTTATGAGATCAACAGCAATTCAGTTCAGTTTATTTTTATGCTAGCCCATCGACATCCATTGTGACTTACTCATGAGGGTACCCTAATGCCACTGGTTTTTCTTTTGTGACCTACAGCTGAAGAATTTTCAGGCACTTATAGCTTGGCCATATTTTTGCTACTTAATTCTAAAAGATAAGTGAGATATAAATGTTTTGTATATAAAAAGGAAATTTAGGTTAGTAGACTTACTGTAGTTAGTTTTTGGGAAAGCTTTACAAAAGCCTTGCTCTGGGTGTTTCATTCAGCCAGTTCCTGTCGTGGAATGCATATTAAAAGATAGTTTGCCAACTGGGACCTTGGAGAAAATCCTACTTACTTGGCATTTATTGAAGCACAAGCTATTGAGACTTATTTTTAACAAAGCCATTGGAAAATAGCTGATGAATGTTAGAGAATATTTGATTATAATGCCTGATTTTTTTGTTGTGACATTTCAATCACTGGGATTGGAGAGTGAGAAAGTTGAGAAATGGAGAGACTCCAAAAGTCACTATTATATATTTAGAGTTTTGGGAGCAGGGTTTTTCAGTTGATTTTGGAATATTCTCATTTTTCTTTAAAAAAAAAAAACATTTCTGAGTTGAGTTTTGGGCTCACTTACATAGTGTTCATAAAATGTCTCTGCAACCCAGAGTTTACAAGGAGGAAGAACCAGCAATGACACCAGAGAAATTTATTTATTTAGTTTTATTTTCATTTCATTATTTTTACAAATAAAGCAGTTATTTTCCCCACAACTACCCTGTGAGGTGGGTTGGGCTGAGAGAGAGAATGACTGGCCCAAGTTTGAAATTACTTTAAAAAACAAAGGGATTGAACTATCATGAAAATAAAAATTTTGCTATTTCATTATTTAGAGAGATAAGGTAATGAATTTTATTTCAAAACATGTATTAATGGAGATCTCAGAACAATATTTTTCCGATATCAATACCTAATAACCCAATTAATTGTCCTGTGGGTCCTAAGTTTTAGCCAAGCAAATTCTCCTGTTGTACTTTATTGCTGCTTTGTGATTCAGTTTACATATCGTTGGATAATTAGGAAGACATGGTCACTCATTTAATGCTTTTCTCTGAGGCATGTTGTTTCACAAAAAGTCTGAAAGTATCAATTTGTTTAATGTTTTCAAATTTATTGACAAAAGAAGCCAAATGTTCTCTTTAAAAAATTTGGATAGACTCAGATATCATGCTTAAAATCATAAAGTGGTTTGTTTATAGCATGGCGCAATGTAAAAATCAGCCACTAAATTTATCAACCATGGTTTTGATAATTAGCTAGTTTAACAGAATATATTAGGAGAAACCAAACAAATTACATTATGTGTAAACCCCACCAGTTGCTGTGGATTATATCAAACCTTCCTTCCTGTTTTCTGAATTGATTTGTTTTCTTCAGACCAAGAACTCTGGTAAGAAAGAATGAGGTGGGTCTGTGGAAAAAATGGCAGGATGCAATCCATTTTCATCACCAGAAGTCCTTGGGAGACTCTTTCACTCATCCCTAAACCAGGTGAGGGCAGGGGAAGGTCATGGATTTTAGGTTCCAGTTGTTGAATGCTTTAGTCCAGAGCAAAAGGTCATAAGATAAAAATGGTCGATTCTTGCTTTTTGTGTTGCTAAGAGATGGTGATATCTATCTTTTTTTGCCCTGTATTTGCTCACCTGCTAAATGGTAGCACTCACCCAAAATATCCAGCAGAATTAACTATTTGTTAGCTACCATCAACTGTCTTGTACCTCTTGATATGAAAGTTTATATTGTGAATCTTTAGGTTGTAGCTTATTTTCTCTGCTCATTAATTTCATTTAGTATCCAATTTCATAGGATTGGAAGGATCCCTATTGAACAATTGTTTTATATATGCAGAATACACTGTTTGCTCCAAATCCATACAAACCTCATTGATTGACTGAGTTTATTAGCTGCTGGATTCCAATGGACTCTTCCATTGCTTGATCTTCAAACCCTTAATCATAAAAGTTCATTGACTCTTGGACCAGTGAGTCTGTCTCGATGCACTGTAAGGATACTGTGATAGTGGGAAAATAGAAGGAGCAAGTGATATAGCATTTACAATAGCATTTAGACTTATATACTGTTTCACAGTGCCTTTACATCCCTCTCTAAGCAGTTTACAGAGTCAGCCTATTGCCCCCAACAATTTGGGTCCTCATTTTACTGACCCCGGAAGGATGGAAGGCTGAGTTAACCTTGAGCCGCTCAGAATTGAACTCTTGAGAGTGAGCAGTGAATTAGCCCTGCAGTATTACATTCTAACCACTGCACCTCCACGGCTCTATGTGTGCTGCCTTGAGTTTCTGAACATATGATAGTGTTCTATATGTAAATGGTTGACTCCTAGACTACAGTTCTGATTGGTCCAGTAAAGTAAGAAGTGGATTGGTTCACTAGGAACCAATCCAAAGAGCTGCTGAAAGGCGGCAATTTCAAGGGAATGCCATAGGCTGAAAGCAGGCAGGCCAGCCTGTATAAAAGGCTGGCCTCGGCTGCAGCCAAGGTTGTTCCTATTCTGACTGTTGTTTGAATAAAGCCTTTTGTTGTTGGAACCCGGTCTACCTCGTGTGTTTTCCGAACAAAACAGATAGGATATTTAACAAATAAATAAAGAATATATGCTGGAGATAAGACGTGTACTCCAGTAACTCTAGAAGTAGATACTAAACTGAAATTCTTCAGCTCAGAGAGACAATATGTTCCTGAACAGCAATTTTAGACCCAGTGGTCAAAGAGGACTATTGCTTCACTGTCTTCTAATGTACTTTGGTGGGCTGTTGTTGAGAAGTAAGATGGATCTGAAGAGTGGTCCATCATTGCTCCTCTTATGTCTCTTGTATTTAAGCACAATTCATACTTTTAGAGCTAAGTGTGTATATGTCTCTGTGTGGACATACAATACATGGATGCACATATTTATTTATGGCTGCCCACTTTAAGAACCCAACACTGAATGACTCACAAACCAAACTTCATAAAAACAATATATGGGTATACCTACCTGGCTGGCAGGTCTCACTGTTTGCTATGGTGAGTTACAAATTCCACGTATTTCTAAATACTGCTTTCACCCTCCCCTTTTACTGCTGCAACAATTTCCAAATTTACAAAGCACTTTGCAAGGGGGACTTTCTAAATGTACAGGTCCATCTCCCTCTGTGACCACATTCGGAACACAGCTTATATTCCTGGTCACTACTGGAATGAAAGTGCCTTTTAATCCTGCTTGTTTCCCTACTTCAAGCCTAGTCTAAACAGACATCTTAAGAAAGAGACTGCTTAATTGTCAAGACAACTTGTGATAGCACTATTCCCCCCCCCCCCCCCCCNATCCCCCCCCCCCGTCCCCTTCCAACTAAAACCCGCAAAAATGGTCCCGAGAGGCTGATTCCAGGTCTGGAGCAGCCCCTAATGAACACTCAGGGAATTAGAAGTCGCTGATAAGGCCCTGCCTTTTATAGTTTTAATTTCATAGCAATAGTCACAGCTTCCTGATAAGGAAAGCATACATTGCATTGCACCCTGTTTCATAGCTTAGAGGCCTTGGCTGAGTTGGCATCCATCAAAATGCTTTTTGCAATTTACATGAATACACTGATGCCTGGTGATAAGGAAAAGTGTAAGTCAACAGAGTTGTGGCTGTAATTGGGTGTTACCTGTTTAGATATTCTGGGCTGTTATCTCGGGATCATTTCACTGGCTCTGTTGAACTTCAGCTTCACCCTTGGTAGGGTTGAAAAGCTTTGCAACCTGTGTACCATTCCAGCTCCCTGTAAAAGGCCGCTTGGCAGTCTCCATACAGCATTCCGTGCCTCAGGCATTTCCTGGAATTCTCAGAGTGACATTCCCAGGGGCCAACTGGGGATGGCTCTTACAGATTTATGGAATCCCAAAGTTAAAGGAGGCCTTTTAAGGCCATCCAGTTGACTCAGGGACTCAATGCAAAAACGTCTCAGAATTCAAGCCTCTTCAAGAGGGATATATACAAAACCTCTCAATGGGAGAAAGCTTGTTAACTGCTCCTATTCTCAGGAGGTGTCTCCTAAAGTTGGATTTCTTGGACCTTAAATCTGTTTGATTTAGTCCTGCCCTGTAGGGCAGTAGTGAGAGAAAAAAATTGCCTATACTTAAGAGCCATTCAGATACAAATAATCCTTGACTTATGACCATAATTGAGCCCAAAATTTGTGTTGCTAAGCAAGACAGCTGTTAAGTGACTTTTGCTCCATTTTACACCCATTGTTGCCATAGTTGTTAAGTGAATCATTGCAGTTGTTAAGTGCAATCAGGCTTCCCCACTGACTTTGCTTTTCTGAAGTTGGCAAAAGGTGATCACATGACCCTGGGGTACTGCAAAAGACATAAATACGAGTCAGTTGCCAAGCGTTTGAATTTTGATTATGTGCTCCAGTGTGAAAAATGGTTATACGTCACTTTTTCAGTGGTATTGAAACTTTGGTCACTAAAGCCCATGTCCCACTGCACCAACGGATGCAAAGAGGATGTAAAATGGACAAAAAAGCTTGCCATCCATTGGAAAACGCGATGCATCGGTTGGTACTCACTGGCGTACGTGTTTCATACACTCTGTCGCGTCAAACTCCATCTAACTGCTGATTTGCATCCACCGTCAAAAAGATTTGAGCGACTCGCACGAAACTTTTTGAGGCGGCATGAACTTTTCTGCGCGCATGAGGATGTATGATACGCGACACAGTAGCGGGCAAACAAAGTGTTCTACGTTATCCGCTGATGCAACGCGAGACAAGGACCGTTGTCCGAATCTGTAGCATCTCGGCATCCTCTATGGGTCATTCCCACTCAAGCTCACATCTGCTCGCAGCTGAAGAACGGAAGAGGGAGGAAGCGAAAGGCACACGGAACGTGCCACCACAGCATTAATGGTAGGCACGGTAAATAGAAAGGATGTAAGCGGATGCATCGTCAGATATATAAAGCATTAAAGACGGAAAAATCGTTTTGTACTATAAAAGGGACGTATCTCGGATATTTACGGATGTCCTAGAGTATGCCTAGAGTAAATGTGGACAGGACAATCCTAGTGGAGAAACGACGATATTTCCATTTAACGTTAGAGAAGGGGGTGAGGAGAGATCTTACGGTGAGACTGATCTACAGCTATCAGATAATTCCAGCATGCTGTCGCGCCTCGTAGCAGTTACCTCATAGCCTTGCTCCTTGCTGCTTTACCAGCAAATCATAATGTGAATCTCAACCATTATGGAAGTCGTTAATCGCACAGCTCCCTTGTCTTGGGTAGCCGCTTTCAGAAACACCAGAAACCAAGTGTCTCTTAGACTGTTTCACCGTTTCTACGCAAGGGAGAGAGAGGAGACGTCACAAGAAAGCTGTCTGGGGTCCGAGATATGATTGGGAGAAGGAGATGGAGTTTGGACTCTATGACAAGCATAGATGGTGGAACGCTGGGAATGACCAGACAGCTTGTGCATTCCAGCACTTCAGGATTTTGAGGCAGTGCACCAGTCCGATGTGTTCGATGAAGTTGTGACGTCTGAGATTAACCCAGGTTGACCCAGGCGAATTATACCAATTTTCCGATCCAACAAGCCTGGACCCTGGACTCGAAGATGGCACTGGACCCTAATGCTCTACGGCGCCACCATGGCCTGCTGGGACGCTCTTTCTTCAAAGCGTACAGAAACATTGCAAGTACGCCGGGGAGGGCTGCCACACAAGACGAACCATCGCAGCCAATTGGTGGTTGAGAGAGGTGGGTGGCAGGCCATCATCGAAGAATACGTGAGGATGCTGCGCGCGCGCAGGTGCTCCAACCATCGAAGAAGGCTGGAGGAAAGTTGTTCAGGAGAGTGTATCATGAAGTGGACTTTCCCCACATTTATAACCCTCTTCTTATTATACTTTTCCTATCGCATTTTATAAATAGCCGTATGATGAAAATCAGCGCGACTAGATGGATAGAGCTTTACGTGAGCCTCGACAAAGCTCCAACCAACTCAGGGGTTCCACTTATTGTAGCACAACTACGTAGGGCTTGCTTCAGGCATCAAATCCTCTAGTTTACCAGTGGTCACGAAGAATGCTGTACGTACAAGGAATTCATGTACGATCGATGCTTTCAGGCAAACGGGCTCAGCTTCTAGATGCCAGATATACAACGGCCATTGTGACCTCAAGTGGTGTGGTAATGGAGATGACAACCATTTATTTCATCAGTTTGGGACTTCCGCACGCATCCAGACCGCCGCTACCCAACACACAACAAGATGTGCCCTACTTCATCGTCAGAGGTGATTGTAACGCTACTTCATCTTCCTCAGCACCTACTCCTGCATGAAAGCCCTTATACTTCTAGATACCTCACCTCGTGAAGAGAGTGATCTTCACTATAGGCTGTCCAGGGCAAGAGGGTGGTAGAGAAGCGCCTTTGGCATGGGCCTGGCCGAACAGCGTTCCAGGGTACTGGCTCAGCACCATGTTCTATTGCATCGACCCCAGGGCACTAGTGGGAGCACGTGGAAGGCGCTTGCTGCAATCCTGATTAAATCGTCAATGCGCACATTCCTGCTACCCCACTGTTGCGCAGAAAAGGCTTGTTGACCATCAACAAGGGAATGAGGACATTGCGCAGCCTGGTAGAAATGGAGGGCTAAGGGCGAACGAAGAACTGTATACAGACACTGTGGATGTATCAAGGCCCGCAAACAGAGCTTCACGTGAGAGGGAAGGAAGCAGCGGCACCTCCTGAAACAACTGGGTGCAACTCACCCAGCTGGAGCAGTGGAGTGGTAAGACTTAAGGATTGTGTTAGATTGTTCAATTTAAATGGAAGTGTGTTACTTTGAGCCGGTGTCGGTCACCATACATGATGAAGGATAGTTGGTAGCATGTATAGTTGGTTTATATGGCCTATTAATGAATAGGGCATTAATAAAGAGCTTTGATCCTTATTTTTGCAACATGTGTTTGATACATGAATAAATTGTTATTCATAGAAAAAAAGGGCCATCTGTATGGCAGCTGCGAGGTGGTTACCATACAGTCTCACTATGCTGCACTGAGGGTTATCAATCCACAGCTAATTCTTTAGCCCATACCACAACTTATCCTTAGCATATTCGCAAAACTAATCCTTTAACCCAGTCCACCAGACTATCCTTCCCCCATCCGTCCACCACAGCTATCCTACCTAGTCGCCTTACTAACTAGTCTTATAAACCCTCTTTCTGCGGGTCACCGCACAACTATTCTTAACCATCCCTACAACTAGTCCTTATTACAGGTGATCCCGCAGAAGGCATCGCGAAAGGCTTAACCCTTTTTTTCAAAAAATTTTCTTAACGCAAGTACTTTTTATTTAGTAAATAAAAATGAACCAGTGTGTGAGACGCAAAGATAGCCGCTTATTAAATACTGTCTTTAAGTCAACTGTATGGACCTGTTAATTAAAAACGCAAAGATAAACCAAGTGTCCTTCAGCAAAGATAAAGTTCGCTAACTATTTGGTACAACTACAGTCTCTCCTCTGGAACTATTGCCAGTCACTCTGTGGCAGTGCCATTTAGTGGTGCTCAGCTGTCGAGTGGCCCAGCCGGACTGGAGTTGGAGTTGTGGCTGTGGCTGGAGTGCTGGTCTGAGGCAGCCCATTGGGGGTGCTTGTCCCACGGAGTAAGCTACAAATTGGGGATTGGTGGTGTTCAGGACCGCTCTTGCATGAGAGCTATGACTGCAAGCTTCCCGCGTTGAGGTTGACCGCTCTTTCCTTGCGATTGACCGGTGTGGAAACTTTCAGGCACATACGTGGATGGATGATATGTGTCTATTGAGGGGCTTGGCCTGTGGGTTGGAGAAGCGAGGTGTAGTTGGGGCTGTCTGGTCTGCAGCTGGGTGCAGGCTGAGCGTCTGTGCAGGTGTGAGTGTCCCTGGTGCTGGACTGGGGAAGGGCTACCTCTGGCTGTGAGGAAGGTCCTAGTACTTGCGTTGAAGCCCTCTTTAGGTTGGTAGAGAGGGGGCTATATGAAAAAGTGCTGTGGGGGAGCTGATGCCATCATCTGCCTGGTCGGTGACGGATTTTCTCGGCAGTCCCGATGGGTCGGGCCCCACAGGATTCATTATTCAGCCGCCAGACATTTGATTGGTTGCGCAGGGCGCCTCTGCTTTTGTGGTGGATTGACGAGGTGGTGAATCATTTGGAGAGGCCATTAATTGGGAGGACAGATTCTGACTGGTTCCATCGATTGGACGTGGTATAGTTTCTCGTTCTTTCTCCAGGGGTGGCATGTTTTCTTCAATTCCTGGCATTGGGTCTTATAAGGGCTATCTACATATTTGATGTCTGTTCGATGCGACTCTGAGTGGAAGGGGAACTTAAAAGCTGGGGAAGCCTGACTACTACCCTTGTTTTACTAAGTCATGGTATGGGTCTGTCTTATTGTTTAAGCATAAGATAAGATGTTTTTAATATTGCTTTTTTAAAACTTTTGTTGTTCTCACTGGGTTTTTAAAACAAATAAACTAATCATAAAAACATCAGGGCCGTTATGGTAATACAACTTGTAATTGGGTGCGTCTTACGAATTTTTTTGTGCTCTTTCGCGCTTCTCTTCAATTATAATTATAGTATGATCTCGTATTTTAATGTACGCCAAGATATAATTAAATACAGGGCTAGATTTTTTAGTCTATGGCAGTTTCATCTGTGACTAATAGACTTATTGGTTATATGCATTTCGGCTGTCAGTTGGGCCTTTAAGGGGCAATTATCCCATTTTTTACTCAGCCAGGCTGAGAGGAGCAAAGAGGGTGAAAATATCTGTAAACCAGGTTCTGAAAAAAATTACAGGGTAGCTTTTGAATTGTTGGTCCTGATCTCCGAGAGTGTGGCTCTGGCCCGTCTAATTATTCACCTTAGGGATTTCTGACAAACATCCCTCTACGTCACTGAGGCCTTTGGCTGGATTTGCTTTCCTGTCACTTGGAGTGATGTGAGCTTGATTTAGGGTTGCGGCAGGTTTGTAGGTTAAGCACTATTCAGGGGTGTAGTGTTACTGTGGAATCTAGGGAAAGATGACTAGATTAGATTTTGAGGAATGGACTAGCTGCTTAAGGAATTAATAAATTTGGTAGTCCAGTCTTTTTTTGGTGATAATTATTATAAATTTATTTGTATTGAGGGCTATTGTTTCTTTGTTATAATTAGGTTTGGCTTTCTTACGATTTCATATATCTTGTTATTTTTTTTTTTTCTTTTGTTAGTATTTTTTTCTTTTTCTATCATCAATTGCAGTCAGGTGGTTCTGCTTGCTGATGTTTTAAAAAAATATTGATTAGACATCAATAATTTGCAGGTAATAATGATATTTTACATTTTCATGTAGCATAAAATGGCGACTTTGTTGCATTTTCATCATGAAGACAGGGGGATCCTTCAAGGACTAAAAGGTTGCAGAACAATTTGTCCTTCACAACACTTGGGAGCAAGAGGCATGGGTCCCTCAGTCAATCAGGCTTAAGATCAAGGGTGGCATGGAGTTTGCAACCGTGTCGGGTCGTGGGGGATGGTTTCTTGGTGGTCTCTGCCTGTGGAGGCCCTCCATGACAAAGCAACCTGCCTGGACACTGTGGGGTAGGTGGGCTGGTCTCCTGGCTGGAAGAGGACTGGCTGTCTGTGGCTGTCTGAGGGAGAGGGTTGAACCAGAGGGGCTGCTCCTTCGGTTTGGCTGGACCCTCACACTCCAAAATTATTAGAAGAAGGATATGAAGGATTACCAAAAAAGACTAGCTGCTCAAAGAAACCAATAAAGAAAATTTGGGTTGCACATTCAGGAAAAAAAAGCCCCACGAAACGGAAATAAGTCATCAACACTAGGATTTTGGCAGCCTATATTCAAGTGCTGGCAAACCTAAATGGGCTTCTTGCTTCTCTGAATCCCTGCCTGATTCAGGCCTATACTTGGGTTCCACGGGTAAAACCTTTGGCCTCTAGGGAAAAGTCTGATGGCTATTTTATTAAAGGGGCCTGTTCACATAGGCGGCGGATGCGAAAAAGTATTAAAAGGACACAGCGGTGACACGAGAAAGATTTCCTATCCGTTGTTTCCGCATCTTCAAAAGGCCCATCCAATTTGCATAAACAGGCGGACAACAACGGAAAGGAACGGAAAGGAGAGGACCGTAGCTCGTGACTGTAAAAGCGGATGCTCCAGGAAACCTAGCGGATGGAAGCAGATGGAATGCGGATGGCACATCAGCAGGGCTTCCGGGGGAACAAGTGAAGTGGACCGTGCAGTGGAAGGAGCGGATGCAGAGCGGATTTGCCGACGGGAACAGGGATCAGTCACGGCCCAGCGTCTAGCGGCAATAGCTGCGGATTTTGACAGAACAGCATTCACTGCACCTGCAGGGAGAAATTGCATTGCGTCAACCCCGGATATGAAAGATGCAGCTCGCACAGCACACGATCACGCATTCAGAGGATAAGACTGCTGCAGACACAGCTCGCAGCCAGCCACAGCCAGCAACAACCATGGGGAATAAGAGAAGCCCTTGTGCGCATCTGCCAGCAGCCCTGGCAGAAGGACAGAGCACCATCCACCCCTGCCCTAGACTCCCTTGCTGCTAGGCTTCTGCTGGCTGGTGCTGACTCTGCTGTGCTGGAGCTTTGCTGGTGCTCTGGTGCTTGGTGCTCTTGCTGTGCTTAACTCTCTGGGCTGCTCTGGTCTGGTGTTCGCTGTGCTTACTCTGCTGGCACTGCTCTGTGCTGGTGCTTCATGCTGGTGCTTAGCTCTGCTGGCATGCCTACCTAGGTGTGGTGCTGCTGCTGGGTCTACTCGCGCGCTGCTGGTGCTGCTCTGGTCTGCTGGTGCTCCACCTGGTCCTGCTTGGTGCTGCCTGCTGCTGCCAGCGCTGCTATGCTGGTGTGCTGTTCCTGTCTGTGTGCCTGCTTTTGCTGCTACTGTTTGTTTTTTGCTGCTGCTGGTGGTGTGGTTTGGGCGAGACAGGCCTAAGAACTTTGAAGCCCCGTGCTGATGGGGCCTGATGGGCCCCCTGCCAAGGAGGTAAAGAGGGCATACACGGAACTGGGCGAGGAGGCAATACTCCATCGAGAGGAACATGACGATGAGGTGCTGGAATGGCTGAGGAAGAACGAGTATCTATGCGGAAGGGACACAGCTCTATTGAACACCAGAGGACGGGCAGCTTGGAGAGAGAAGAGCGGAGAGCTGGGGCTACACCTTCGGAGGTCTCTCTCGGGTTGGTGGAAGCACATCACACTGGTACCGGGAAGCTTGCACTCAAGAAGTCTGGCCAGGCGGGTCAAGCCTCAGCCAGAACCGGGAGACCTACGTGATGGCCTAGTGCATGCCTTCGTCGAGAGTGAGATCCGCCTCGAGGAGACATGCTCCTCTTCTGCAGCTCTCCTATCCGGCAGCCCGCGAGAAGCCGTCCTCTTCTGGCCAAGATCAGCTCCTGTGTCCAGGCAGTATTTGTGGACGTCAGACGGACTAAACCCCCTGACAGTCCACTCCCGTGACACGAGCGGTGGAGAGACCCCTGATGCAGTGGGGAAGGAGAGGGCATTTCCACAGAGACCAAGCACCACTCGCCAGCTCACTCCCCAGAGCAGGCAGAGAGCAGCCTGGAGGGGCAGAGCACACTGTCTTGCCTGGAGATACAGGGACACATCAAAGCAGCGTTCCTCTCTCGCTGGTACACATGAACATCCTCAGACGTAAGCCTTCCTCACCTACGTCACCAGACGCCTCATGGAATGTCTGAATCACAGTACCAGGTGATAAAGAGTATCACCGGTCTTCTCCACCTCCAGGCTTCAACCATCCAGCAGTTAATCTGCAGTGTTGCCCAGGCTCTTGCGTGTTGTCTCTCCACGCTGCGTCTTTCTCTTGGGTCATGATATGAGTGCTGGTGGCCCTTTCTCCATAAGTACTCGTTCTCCCTGCAGCCATTCCAGCACTCTCCTCCTC